>JAOXYD010037933.1:0-13844 GCA_028565735.1 Pinacopodium congolense | reverse complement strand
AAGATAGTGGAAATGAGGCTTAGCTTCATGGAAACTTCTTCAGTGTGATTAAGATAATCGACTGAAGGGTTTTCATGGAGTGCCGGGCAGGTTGCCTAGTCCAATAGGACAGGGTCCTGTCATGGAGCATAAGGAATATTGGGAAATTAGGAAGTTAAACTTTGATTGGAATTTAGCCAGTGATATGAGGCTATTACAATTTGATGAATTTGAGAAGTTGAGATTCATCACTTATGAAATTACCAATTTGTATAAGGAAAGGGTAAAGAAATGGTATGATACGCAAATCAAGAAGAAGGAGTTCAAGAATGGGTACTTTGTGTTATTTTTCAACTAGAGGCTTTGCTTGTTTCGTAGAAAGCTTAAGTCCTAGTGGAGTGCACCTTTTAAAGTTAGTCAAGTGCTCAATTAGGGAGCACTAGAATTAGAGAAGGACAAAGGTGAAACTTTTAAAGTCAATGGACATAGGTAAAAACTCTACTTTGGAGAGACAATCTTATAAGAAAGGGAAGCCAATGACTTTTCTAGGATTGATTTGGTGATGATCAAGCCAATGACCTTAAACTTGGCATGTTTTGCTTTTACTTTACTTTCCTTTGTCAATTCATGTATGTTTGCTTATTCATTTGGTTTTGATTTATGTTCTTTCTTGTATTCCCTTAGATCTCTTGATGTTTAGGTGATCAATTATATGCTTAATGGCTACTTGAAGGTTAGGTGTTGAATCATAGCTTAGAGGAGGACTAAATAAAGAGTGAATGAAATAAAAAACATGTAGCCAAAAGGCATGATTATGGCTTTTGCCAAGATTGTGGCAAAATTTTTTTGCCTTAAATTCTCTTGATCGTGGGAAATGTAACCTGAAGCCCACTTAAACCTATTTCTTTTCATCTTCTTTCATTCTTTTCTCATCATTTCTCTTTAACCCATGCCCCTTAACTTCCCTAACTCACAAAATCCTTCAATTTTCCATAAACATTTGTTATTTCATCAAGTTTTCCATCATTATTAAATAAATTTCATCATATTTCACACATTCAAAACATAAATCACAAGTGTTGGTACTCCATTCATCCCTTCTCTCTCTACCTACATTTTCACTCTCTCTCTTATTATTTTTGTGGGTTTTCTTTGCAAGCAACTCTAAAAAAGGGCAAGGCCATTAAATCGATGGAAAGGATTAGGTAACAAGTTTCCAGAGAGGGATTACAAACATGGCAGAAACTTTTAGGGCTCCCTAACCCCATTTTTTCTTAAAAGGAAGGTAATAGATTCCTTGAGCTTAAAACTAAGACTCTTCTTCCAACCAGGTACTTCAACTTTGTGCTATTGAATTGCCTAGGATTACAAGAAAAGGTTGAGAACTTAGCTGCAAACATTGGTTAGAATAAATTTATTCAATGTGACTTTATTATTTCCTAAATTAACTTTGGAAATTTTCACCAATTTTAATATAATGCTTCAAATATTGATTTATTTTAATCTCATGTCCTCGGTCCCTAGAAAGTAGGTAAATCTAACAAGTTATAGAAACACCCGTTACTCTGCTATAACCTCAAACAAGCTCTCTAAGATTAACAATGAAGATGCATTAGGTAATAAGGAACGACTAACTTAGGCTATCTACTTACAAGCTCCGAAGGTATAGCCTAAAGGATTGGAACCCTATACTAGTTAGCTAAGTTTACCCACAAACCCAACTAGTCTATTTCTACTTCTGAAAAATTATGGACTATTACGTATCACACGTCTAAATCTAGATTTCAAATTAGGAAATTACTTAAAGGGTAATGAAGCCTAGAGATAATATCTAATCCTTGATATTCAACCTAAGTTCTAATCTAACCTAAGCTTTAAAACACCAAATTTAATAGATCTCAATTACATTCTCACAAATAATTGGCTGTTACCCCTAACTAACCACACATGCTCAAATGAATCAAAATAAACATTAAATAAAATAAAATTAAAGGGAATCAAGGCTGAAAATTTTAAAACTAGTAAAGAAAACCCAAATTTACACTTAATATAATGCAAACTCAAGTTATTTATGCTAATAATCAACTAGTTACAACTTAATTAACAAATCCAAATTAACTTAACTAAAGTAGGAACTCCAGCACACCTAAAATAGGGTAAATAACTAAAATTAAACATTTTATAACCTAAGAAAATTCATGATTCCAATTAAAAACAAAACCCAATCCAAAATCATTAAGAACAAGCAAAAACCCACAAAATAAACTGTCCAACAATCAAATATCTAACAAGGGTAGACTTGAAATAACAAGTAATCAAACTAAACAATCAAAATTAAATTTGAATTAAAGAAAAGATCATAAATTGTATTATACCCAATCATACATATATTATTCACAGCTTTTAAGCTTAAAACTCATTAAAAAATGCAATCTAATCATCATAAAATATGTAAATATGAAAATGAAAGAAAATAAATGATCCAAAAATAGTATTTAGAGCATAAAACTATCTAGAATGAGGAATTAATTGAAATGAAATCAAACTAACATCAAACTCCGTCCTAAAATACTAAAAACACTAAGAGATTTTGTACAAATAAGAAGAAAAGCTTGGAAAATGTAAAGGCTGCTATGTATCTTCTATTTTTACCTCCTTTGGGGCTTATCTGCCTTCACCAAAATGTTTTATACTACTCCAAAGGACTTCTTAATTGATTGATTCACCAACTGTGTGAACATTGATGTTGGCTTCATGCTTCTGAGCCATAATTTCCTAAAAATAGATAAGGGCATTAAGTTAATACTAGCTCTTAGATGACATAAACACTTTGAAATTTCTAAATTACGAATAGCACAAGGGATAGTAAAACTCTCTACGTCCTTCAACTTAGGTGGCATGTGGTTTGAGATGATTAAGCTACAACTCTCCGTTAGAGATATTATTTGGTTATCATTTCAAGTCCTCTTGTTATTCAAGATGTTTTTAAGGAACTTGACATATTTCACCATGTTTTCCAAAGCCTCTAGAAAAGACACGTTGATCTGCAGTTTCTTCAACTATTATAGAAATTTAGCAAATTGCATGTCCATCTAGTTCTTCATTAACCTTTGTAAAAAGGAGACCTTTGGAGTGTATGGTGGTGGTGACACATATGGTTTCTCTTCCTCCTCATCCTTATTTTTCTTTTGGTCATCTTCCTTAAGTGGGTTAGGTTTTCCTTCCTTTGGCTCCCCTAACTCTTTGGCACTTCTTAATTTTATATGCTTAAATTTTTCTGTTAGGTTGGATTTGGTGTTGTTAGATAGGCTTCCCACATTCCTCGTTGATAAAGTACTTACAAGTTGACCAACCTAGACCTCTAAATTACGAATAGAAGAGGCATGATTTTTCATTATTTGGTCAAATTTTGCCTCAATTCTCTTGTGGCTCTCATCTTGATTATTAAACTTCAAGCTAATCACATCCATTAGCTTGTTTGTCTTTGACTCTAATGACCCAAGCCTATCTTGTTGAAAATCTAGTGGTCCTTATGCTCTCTTGTCAGAATTTGCAATGTTATTCCACGAGAAGCTTAAGTAATTTTTACACCCCAAATTAAAGATATTTGAGTACAAATTATTACTTAGCCTCTATTGTGGTGCTCCCATATATTTTACCTACTCTTTCTTACTACTAGCCATCAAGAAACACTTTACAATCACACAACTCAAACCCATGTTATAATGCCTTCACCAAATGCGAACAAGTAGCTTATAAGCTATTCAATTGCTTGATAAGTGTTGACGTTTGAGCTTGTAAGGTTTTCAATTAATCCATGGCAATAACACCCTTCTGTTCCTTAAGAGATGATTGTTTGCTCCTTTTTTTTCCATCTCTTCTAACAGATCATAAACTACATCTATTGTCTTTTGAATGAAAGATCCTCCAACTAGTACATCTATTGTGCCTCTTGTTTGAGTGTTCACTCCATTATAGAAAGTTTGTAGTAGAAATTATCTTAGAAAAATATAGTAGGGGGCAACTTCTTTATAGCTCTTTTAACCTTTCTCATGCCTCATACAAGGACTTTCCTGCGCTCTACTAGAATTGGTTATCTCATTGATTATTCTAGTTATCTTTATGAGTGAAAAATATTTGGCTAAGAAGGCATACACTAACTGATCCCATGTTGTGATATTCTCTAGATTTAGAGAGTTTAACCAAGTCTTGGCTTAGTCCTTCGATGTGAAATGGAATAGTCTCATCTTTGTAGTGTCCTCTGGTAGTCTATTGCATCTAAATGTGTCACAAATCTCTAAGAAGTTGGCTAGGTATGCATTCAGGTCTTCATTGGTGAATCCGTAAAACTAAAAATTTATCTGCAACATATTCAACAACACTAATCTATCTAAAAAATATTGGCTTACAATAGATGTCTTGTAATGCCCTACTAGTCGGCATTGAATTCAGGCCTCATGAAGCCCACAAGAGTTCTCTGATGTTCTCCTTGACTCCTTTCTTCCACCATTGTTCTTTCGTGCTTGATCATATCTAAAATTTCAGTGTCCTTTAACTTACTTGAGCTCCTAGTCACTCTTGTGTTCATACACCTATAATCAAAAAAGAAAAGTATAAAAAATACTTAAATCAAAAGAATCCAAACTAAACATCATCAAAATGTCCATCATCAAAGTATAAGAATTTATATCCTTGTTAGTCCATATCTTTCATTTAAATATATCTACATTTAAATATATATTCTTTAACTTCCAAGATGTGTTTATGAACATCATCAAAATTCCTACATTTTAAAACACACCAATAAAGCAAACCATTACTAACAATTATGTTTTGTTATCATCAAAACTCTAAGTTGGAACCTCCTTTGCTTTATTGTCCCCAATGTTCATAAATCACAAATAAAGTATAAAATGCGACAGAAAGGAAACGAATACACTTGGAGAAAAATCTGATCATGAAAGCTCTATGTTGATGTGAATAGTAGCTATTTGAAAATCAAGGACAAAAAAACAAAGCACCAAAAACAGAATAAAATACATCAAACCAAAAACAAACATAATAAAACACACCAAAAGAAACATACCAATAGCATGCTAAAAGCAACACTAATTTATTGAAAGTACATGAAATCTTACTTTTATAGGTAGGTTACCTCCCAAAAAGCACTTCTTTAAAGTCTTTTAGCTGGACCTTAGGGTTAGAGTATTTTCAATCTCAGCCTAGGTCCAACACCTAAATTCTCATTCTCTTCCTTTGAGTAATGACTTTCAAATTTTGGAAGGTTTCTTACCATTCAAAAGAGTCCTGAATTCATGATTTTATCCTAAACAAAGCATTGTGGTAAAAAGTCTAGGTGCACAACTCTCGCTCGTGAATCAAAAGTTGAAATACTAATAAGATCAAAGCTCTCAAATGATACCTTGGACTCAATAATCTCATTTTCACCATCTTAAATTGAATGCTTAAACTTAACAGTGTGATACATTAATTCAACTAAAGCTGATATAGACTCACCACTCAATCTTCAATTTCATTAGGCTTGACATAATTAGGTCTCCTAACTGATGCTAAAATGTCTTCCAGGGTTCTTAGATCATGCTCAAGCTGAGAAGGATTTTCTAAATGGGTAAGGAATCCAGCCTTCTTAAGCTAAGAATAATCTAACTAGAGGTACATTCATCGACTTTCTCATAATACTGTTGCTTAAGAAAAGGTGAGGGTTAGTCAAAACGAGATTGATTTAGCCAGGAGTAACTAGGAGAATCAATGAAATTAGGGATATAGGTTTCAAAATGTTCAAATTGATTTATCTAGCTATCGCCCTAGTTAACTTCAGGCTCAGACCACTGGCGATCTTGCCAATGATCGTGTTGCCTCCACATCTTCTTGATAACTAAAGGAAGTCACCAAAAGACCACTCTCTATACAAGCAAAGATGACATCAAAACAAAATAAAAAAAGAAACTGCTAATCTAAACATCAGACGAACAAGACAAGAAAAAAATATCTAAAGTAACTGACATCAATATGATCCTAATATTACAATTACACTTCCTTGGTAACGTCACTAATAACTTGATTTTGATCGGTCATATACCAAATTAACTCAAATTATTCTTATCTTTTAAACCATAAATTTACATTTCATTTGAGACTAACTTTTAAACATATGCACCAATCATAACAAGTAATATATTGGAGTGTTTTTAAGCCCCCGAGTATCGATCCTATGAGGAAGGGTGTATGTGACTGGAAGTATTAGGTCAATCAAATTACAATTATCTAGAGAATCAAGGTTTGATAAATTAAAATAAAATTATAAATCTAACCTAGAAAGACTAGACAACTTCCAATAAATTGTAAAAGAGTTTAAGGTTGCTTTTTCCTAAATTATCCAATTAAATCTTTAGTGGTTGATGATTTAATTAATGAATCAGTGATACTTAATCTAGGGTATCTTTACTAAATCAAGACAGTGCTATGGTTAAGACACTGGCTTATCTCTATTGGTCCTATCCTGAAGTTTGGTTATGCTTCAGACTTAGGTAATAAGCTTAATGCTTGGGAAGTCTAATCCTAAATTTCCCTAATTCAACACTAACAACCTCATGATGAACCAAGTCTTTGGTTATTTTACTGATCGAAATCACCTTTTTTATTGATTTTTCTAATAACCTAGGTAGAGATTGTTATATCCTATATTATCCTAAGTGATCAGTTCAGGACAAGCATTAAGCATTCAATAAACAAAGATTAATTTAATAATAATGCATTAACTGTTAATTAAAATAATTAACCATCAATAAACATATTTAAGAACCTAGCTAAATTGAAATTAAGCACACAGTACATAAATTAATCAAACCTAATAAGATAATTAACTTAAACAACATAAACTTTGATTAATTCATAATTAAAACCATAATACATAAGATCAAACGTATAAATCACCAAAGATTGATCTAAGATAATTACTTAACTCTAATCCACGTGGTTATAGCTTCTAGAATTCATAAACAACTTGAAAACTTGATTTACAAAAGATTGAAACAAAAACAACCTAAAAACTAAGCTAACAATAACTTAGATATGAAAAAAAGAAAGAAAAATGAGTTTTAATCCTAAGCTACTCGGTTTTAGAGCTAGGAAAGGCCCTCCATTTATAGGAAGAGAGCTGTTGAAGATTGGATAAGAAGACAAGCTGTAATTATTGAAGATTCAAGTCAAAAAATGAAAATAACACCTCAATACGACGAGCTTGAGACCATCGTATTTCTCCTTTTGTTTGATACCAATACAAGGGTCTCCAAGAGCACTATAGTGGGTTGGCGAGATCACCGTATTAGCCCCAGAACTTGGTCCTTTTTCCTCCTATTTGCTTAATTTCTTAAATATTCACAGCAACTTACAAATTAAACCTTAAGTAAACATTTAAGCACTAAAATAGGTTTACATATATACAATAAATAACATCTAAAAGCACTATGAAATTGACCCTTAACACCCCTGCATATGTCTACTCTAATTAATCTTCCTTAAGGTGAAGAGAAATACTTACAACTTCTTATTTCCATGGGTGAAGAGGAACCTATAATTAGAGGAACCCATAACTTTTTCTTTTAAAGGATAAAAAATAACCCACAATTTCTTCTTTTAAAATGCGAGGAGGAATCCCTAACAATCTTACTTAAATAGGTGAAGAGCAACTCTTTACAAATTTCAATAACCAACAAACATAATACTAATAATCAAACCCCAATTTAAACTAAATCTAAGATTAAAAATAAAAATATAATTTTATATCTTACTTGATCGAAAGCATGCACAATGGCTCAATGAATCATTAAGCATAAGTATAAAAACTTCAAACTTCCTCTTAAGCTCATCCAACTCAAAAACCTACTCAAAATAAGCCTAAAACTCATTCAACTCATTAACATTCATAAAAGATTGTTCAACAACAATTAACACACGTATTTATCGGATAAAGAAACTTAAGTACCTGTTGAAACACATCTTTAACACTTAGACCTATTGAAATCACCGCTAGATAGCCTTTGAAACTAGTTAATTGGTCGATTGTTGCTCCAAATTATAGCATACTATTTAGTCTGTGTGAAAGATCAGTTGAGCAGGATTTTGTATATTAGTTTTCCAAGCTTTCCAAATTCCTAAAGACAATTCTTTTATTAAAAACTAATTCAAAAAAATTTCTAAAGTTCTCCAAAACTTTTTTAAGGATTAAGACCTTTCAATTATAATTACAAACCAAATATGTCTTAGTTTATGAAAATTTAAGAACATTCTAAAAATTTTCATTTGAAAATTGAATCCAAATAAGTTCTAAACATTTCAAAAATAATTATTTTGTACTAAAAATAGCTTTAATTAAGTTTAAAACATTCCCTAAGGTGATGTTCACAATTAAGATTCTTCAATTTAAATTAAAAACCTAAAATGTCCTGATGCATGCAACTTTAATCCCATTTTGAAAATTTTCATTTTAAAATTATTTCCAAACAATATTAAAACTATTCCTTTTACTTCAAACCCAATTCACAAAAATTTTAAAACATCTTTAAAGTGATTTTAAACACCAAAACAATTCAATTAACCTTAAACACAAAATATGTCTTTTCTTATGAAAAAAACTGCAATTTATTAAACTTTTCAAAAACTTCGAAATCTTTTCAAAGTTTTTCTAAAATTCCTATAACCATTCATTTCATAAAACTCTTGAATTAATCACATTAAGCATACTCAAACAAACATAAATCCTTATCTCAAATATATTAACACATCAAAATGATTTTCTTTAAAACCTTTCACAAAATTCCTCTTAATTATGAAATGTTAAATACATCATTCCTAAGTACAAATGATTATGTGAATACCCTATGAAAAAATACTAAATGCGAATCATTTATATAATTCCTAAGTGAAAATTTTTATGCAAATATGCTATGAAAAAATATTAAATACAAACTATTATACAAATGCTGAGCCTTGAATCATTGAAAAGAACAAAATAAGAATTACAACACAAAATATAAAGATAAACTTATTTAACCTTATTAAACTTGATTTTCATCTTCCATCATGATAGTTATCATGTCGTACATGTGCCTTTGTCGAACCATCATTCAAAATCGCTGAGGGACATAGGAAGACCAAAAATAAGAACTAGGACCAAATAAATGGCAAATGCTCTTTAAGGATTGATTGAGGAATTATAAGAGAAAGAGGCCATTCTTGAAGATCAAAGATATATGTATAAATTGATCACTTACTAAAATGTTCTAGATGAGGATCAATCCTTCGAAAGTTAGTATAACCCAACAAGAGTCGAGTTTAAGAATTCAAGCAAACAAAATGTAATTTTGAGTACGTAATAGTAGTGAAATGGAACCGCACAATGGCATCATTATTAATTGCAAAGTACCATTACTATGAATTGACAAGAAGCAGCACAGACAGAATGTGTTTGATGCACAATGACCTCCTTTAATGGAATCATTATGCATCTAGCAACCAACAATCTAGATCCAAACAAAGATAGAAAAATAATGGTTAGTCACAACAACGCTAATTATCTATGACAAAACAACTGTTGTAGTATTTGAATTAGCATGATTAAGTTAAAATTGTAGTTTCAATTATAGAATTGCCTCTAGATTAGGTTTTAGCATTGTTAGGACTATATAAACATACTTAGTTGTCATTGCATACATTTTTTAACACTTTCGAATCAATTTGAGATAAATTTTTCTTGTAAGAGGAATTTTTTTACCTTTATTTTTCATGATTAACACAAATATGATCTTATCAGGTAGATAGGTGGTGATCCATACTATAACTACGGTTTTGATCTACAGGTTTGGTTAAAGTCATTTTTTTTCCTTATCTAAGAACTATCCTAGAAATTTTATTCTACAGAGATTCAGTTTTTAGACTATTTGTGGTGTAAGGTTCACATTAGTTGGTATCTGCTTCTTGGTTTCTTCTAATAAAGTTTTATCTAACATTTTTCTCTTCAATTCATTATTTCAATTAGTTCCTAGTTTCCTACACATCCTTGTATCTTTTTCCATTTATTCTTATATGTATCTTGATTAAAATCCAAATTCTTATTGTCCTTTTATTATTTTTCATTGTTTTTATTTTACATCTCTTGGTTCAAAACTAGCCTCTAGTTTTTTTTATTTCATAAAAAAAGAAAGAAATAAAGAAGGAAAATAGAAAAATGAAAAAAAAGAGATTAAAAATTTTGGAAAAATACTAAATGAAAATTAAAATTAAAATACATCAAGTCACTATGTGTTGAAAATCCTTATGATTGAGTATCTTTTGATTTTCCTAAGTCAAAATGAAAAATGTAAATAAAGTTCATAATTCCCTAGTATCATAATTATCTCTGTTCAATCTCTACTTCTTTTATAAGTTCAGTGTTGTTCGTGCAAATTTCAAATCCTTTTGTTCCCTTAACTTTCTTGATTATTCTATTTGCATTTTATTCTTAATTTTTATTTTTCTTCATATTGTCGTCTATTATTGCTATCTTAATATAGTTTGATTGTTGCTTTTTTTGTAGCTGAGACCATTAACAAAGTTCTTTTCAAATAACTTATAAGGGAAAAATCCAGTGGAAAAAGGCAAGACTCCTAAGTACCTTTTTTTAAAAAGCCAAACTAGAGTGAAACATGGGAGATTTCACATTACATTAAGTGTAAACACATTAAGGAGTGTGTGCAAGGTTTAATTAAATTCTCTTTATCACTAATGTTTTCTTTTTATGACATCAGGATAAGCAATGGTGCTGATAGAGAGGGAATTCAAGTTATTTATAAAGGTTTTCTAAGAGAATTTTAGGTTCTTAATACTTATATAACATGGAGATTCGTAATAGGTCTAGAGCTTCCAAGAGACCTATAACAGGGGGTGAAGAAGGAAAGATTTTGGAATATAAGGAGATTGGATCTAGCAGAGAAATGAAAGTTACTAAATGATAAGCTTGTAGCCTGATAGGCATTAAGATGAAAATTTCAATCTTTCAAAGGAAGCATGACCCTAAACTATATTTTGAGCAGGATTGGAAGAAGGAGAATATGTTTGATTGTTGTAACTATTGTGAGGAGAAGAAAGTGAAGATGGAAATTATAGAGTTCACAGATTATTCTAGAATATAGTGGGATCAATTGGTGCTCAACATACGTTGGAGCATAGAGAGACCAATTCATACTTAGGATGAGATGAAAATGGTGATGCAAGAAACTCTTGAGTTCAACATAAGGTTCTAATAGTTTGGAGGATTTCTTTAAGGAGATGGAGGTAGCCATGATTAGACACAACATGGAGGAGGACCAAGAGGCTATAACAGATAGGTTCGTTGGTGGATTAAATAATGAGATTGTAGGCATAATGGAGTTATAGTACTATATAGAGATGAAGGGTTTATTACATAAAGAGATTAAGGTGAAGAAGTAGTTGAATCCAGAAGTTTTCTAAGAGTTATATGAATACTTCATGGAGATCTGGATGGAGAGACACTAAGCCAACACCTTAGATGAGGGAGGAGGTTAAAGCTAAGGTAGAGAGGACCCTATCTAAAGGTAAACTTGAACTTAAATCATCTCTTAAGTCTCATGATGTAAAGTGTTTCAGATATCAAGATTTAGATATATCACATAAAAAGGTCAATATGATGATTAGAGACAATGGTTATGCTATGAGTATTAGTTCTAGTGGTGATCAGATGCTACCATGGGAGGATGAGAGTGGAATCGAGATTGAGGAACTAGTGTATGGAGAGTTTTTGGTGACTAGATGAACACTCAACATTGAACCTAAGGAGAATCGTGATGAGGTACAAGGGAGCATATCTTTCATACCAAGTTTTAGGTAAAAAATAATGCATGTAGTATTATTATAGATAGTAATAGTTACAGTAATGTGGCTAGTACCTTATCGGTTGACAAGTTAAAGTTATTGACATTAAAGTATCCTAAGCCATATAAGTTATATTGTCTTAATGAGTTTGGAGAAATTAATAAGTTTCGCGTCATTGTCGGGGATTGCAAATTTAGCATCTTGTTCGATTTGGATTCTTTTGATTTAAGGATTTATTTTGATAATTTTATTTTTTTGATTGCAAGGGTATAAACACAAGGAGCATGAGATGGTCCAAAGAGTTTAGTAATGCAATGATTCAAGGAACAACAAAAGGCAATGATTCCGTTTGACATGGTGATAGCTCTTCAAGCACAACTTTCAGCCCTTAGAGAGAAATTAAGCAATTTACAAGGTACATCTTCCTCTTTTATTAGACTTGTGCAGTTTCAATGTGAATTATATGGACAGGACAACTATGACATAAATGATTGCTTTTTTATGGAGTCATGGAGAATTGAGCAAGTAAACTATATGGGAGTGCAACTAAGAAGTAACATCCCTTATTCTAATGCTTATAATTCGGTGTGGCAAACCACCCTAATTTTTCTTGGAATACTAACTATGCAGTTGGCCAAGTGAGATAACAAGAACCTCTTGAATTTCAAGAAGATCTCATTGACGCTTGGATGAATAGGATGTAGAAGAAGATGGATAAGATGGTGGAAAAGTTCATAGAGAAATGGAATTCCAAATTCCCAAGCCAAGATGAAGGTCAAAGAAGGCAAGAAGAGAATCTGAATTGGATGGAGACAAAATATGACCAAATTATGAATTCTAACCATGCAGGTGGACAAGTGAATGTACAAGTTAGACATGATGATGGATGTTATGGATACCAAATTTGCAAGTCAAGAGGAAAAGTTCGACCAAATTATACAGAACCAAACTACATCCATCCACAAATTGGAGGTACAAGTAGGTCAACTTACTCGTTTTTTGTCTTCTAGAAATGTAGGTAGCCTACCCAGCACCACCGAAACAAATCCAAGGGAGCAATTAGAGGCCATCACAATTATCATAGGAAAGGAAGAAAATGATACAATGGACAAGTTTGAAATCTTGAAGCAGGTGCACCAAAAGAAAGAGAAGAAGAAAGAGGAAGAGTTGTACAGTGTTGACTTAGAGAACAAGTTGTGGCCAAGCAAGTTGAAGCTTGATGGTGTCGAGCAGGATGACGAGCCTTTACACTTATCGTTTATACCACTACAGAGACCATCTTAGGAGGAGGGCAATGTTTAGAAAGGAGAGTGGACATTGGAGTTCAAAGATGAAGTAGTTCGATTCCACTTCCCTAAAATTTTGAAGCATCGTACTGATTGGGAGCCTATTTCGAGGGAAGTTGCTTTAGGCTTCTCACACAGTTTGAACATGCTTCCTGTAGGGCTCAAACATCCATTTGACAATGGATAATATTAATATGCCACGAGTCAAGCTAATGACCTTAAATTAGTTTTTTTTACTTTTTATTAGTATTAATTTAATTTTCGATTTATTTGTTTAATTGACGGTTGATTTTATTTTTCATAAAAAATTTTATATTTAAAAAATTTTCAAAATATTTTTTAAAATATTTTTTTTAATTTCAAAAAATATTTGTTTTAAAAAAATTCAAAAAAATAAAAAACAATTTATATTAATAATGAAAAACCTAAAATAATAATAAAATGTTTAAATGAAAGTGGCAGCAGCTCACTGTCACTGTAGCGAAAATTCTTTTTATTTTAAATTTTCGTTTTCTTTTTTTCGTTTTCAATTTAATTTTTTTATTTTGTTTTTATTTTTTATTATTATATTTTAATATTTTTGTATTACCTAAATTTAATTATATATATAACTATATGTTTTTTGTTTTATTATTTAATTTAAAATTTTATTTTGTTTTACTTTCACTCTTTTTTTTTTTCTTTATAATT
>JAOXYD010037906.1:0-13846 GCA_028565735.1 Pinacopodium congolense | reverse complement strand
TACTAAAACGCTTAAGCAGTTCTCTATTGTACTTAGCTTGGTTAATGAATATATCATACTTCATTTCCTTGATTTAAAGTAAAGAAATTTAACTCTTCCATCATGCTCATCTAGAACTTCCTACTCATACACTTAGCAAACTCTAGACATAATGATTCATTAGTAGCATTGAAAATGATATCGTCTGCCTAAATTTGAACAATTAATAAATCCTTTTTCAAAATAATTTATAAGTAAGAAAGACCTTAATCTATTATACTAAGCTCGAGGTGCTTGTTTTAAACTATATAAAGCTTTAGACATTTTTAAAACATGATCAGGTGCATCATGTCTTTCGAAACTTAGGGGTTGTTCAACATAAACTTCCTCTTAAGAAAAACCTTTTAAAATGCACTTTTAATACCCATTTGGAAAAGTTTAAAACTCATATGAGATGCAAATGAAAGTAAAAGTCTAATGGCCTCTAGTCTAGATATGGGGGCAAAATTCTCATCATAATCTATCATATCTTCTTGGCTATACCCTTTAGCTACTAATCTAGCTTTGTTGTAGGTTATGTTACCTTGATCATCTAGTTTGTTCTTAAAAACCCTTTTGGCATCTTTTATAGGATGATTGTAATGTCTAGGTACTATGTTCCAAACTTTATTCCGTTCAAATTCACTAAGTTCTTCATTCATTGACGAAACCCAATTTTCAACATTTAAGGATTATTCAATAGTCCTAGGTTCAATTTTAGAAATGAATGCAAGGTTTGATAAATTAATTTGAAATCGAGTTGTTACCCGTTGTTAAATATCATCGATTTTTTGGTTAGGTGGATGATTCTTTTTATATCTCCAATCTCATAAAAGCTCTCCATTGTTTCCTTATTCACTTGGTTCAACCACTTACTCTTGAGATTTTCCCTTCTTGTTCAATTGAATGTTTCTATAAACTCTTGGATAAATATGTATAATCATTCTCAAACCCTTCCTCTCTTTCCAGGGGGTTAGAATCATCAAATACAATATGCATAGATTCTTCTACTATTTAGGTGCTTTTGTTAATGACTCCATATGCTTTCTTGGATAAAAAATAGCCTAAAAAGATGCTTTCATTTGTTTTAGAGATCTTTAGTTTTTAAGTTGTAGCATTTTCAATAGAACACTTTAAAATGACTAATTTTGGGTTTCTTCCCATTCAAGATCTCCTAAGGACTTTTTTCCATCTTATGTCTTATGTTAACTTTATTTATTACATGACATGCATATGCAACTGGTTCAAACCAAAAATACTTAAGCAAATCATACTCGTTTATCATGATTCTAACCACAGAAATGATCTATTCTTTCTTTCTACTACACCATTTTGTTATGGTGTCCTAGGTGTAGAAATGTTATTCAAGATGCCATGATCATGATAGAAACAATCAAACATGTCATTTTCAAATTCTCTACCATAATTACTTGTAACAGATACAATGGGCATTCATTTTTCATTTAATAAATCCATCCTTTTGGTTTAAAAACAACACCCATATAAAACAACTAAAGTCATTAATGATAACTAATGCATACGACTTACCACCTAAACTAGCTCCTCTAGCAAGATAATTTTTTTATCTTATGATATTAATGGAAAATTAAAGAAAACAGAGTAAAAATAGATAAGGTTTTCCAAAGGTTGGGAGAGATGGCCACTGGTAACATTTAGTAGAGAAGGAAAACAAAACACAAAAGAACAAAAACAATTCTTTAAAAAGTGTTAAGAAAAGGTATCAATCAATCAACCTTAGGTTAAACAATGTAAGTTTGGTCAATCGAACTATGGATATTTTAAACAAAAATTTCAGTTTTTTTGAAAATTAACTATTTAAAAAGCAAGATAGTTTTTAGAACATTACAATAGTGAAAAATAACTCTATGAATAATTTTAACGAATTTTTCGAACCCAAATCATTTCTTCTTTGATTATTATATCTTTTATGTGACATTAATCAATCATAGGAAAAATATTGCACATTTCGAAAAGATTCGCAATATGAACAAAACAAATGAGTATAAGATTTATAAGTATTTCTATAAACATTCCTAGGTCTATAATCATTATGAAATCTTTGAAAACTATGTCTAAAATGAGCGAACATTTTTCTATCATTAACTTGATGATGAGAAAATTTTCAAGGTCTTGAAGTGTATTTGTATGCATGGTGGACTAAAATTAAGTGTGTTACGATTTTGAAGCACTTTTAATTTATATTTAGGGTTGAGCAATTTTGTCTCTTGTAAGTGATTATAAAGAATTTAATTTTTAAATTTTTTTAGTGTTATTATTTATGTTTCTTGATTAAAGAGAATTAATAGTAGTATTTATTATTTTATTATAATGAAAGATTTATTAATTTATATCTTTAATTTTTACTTTTCTAATTTAAAGTGGTTTTCAGGATAAAAATTGTGTCTTATATAATTGATCTTTTGAGATATTAGTAAGCTATTTGTGGTTAACGTATTGTGATATTTTCTCCATGTGATAGTTTTATGCAGAATTAAAAAAAATTATTTCTTTATGATAACTTGATTATTCGTCAAACTTTCACAGTCTCCATCTTTTCAAGGCATTGACATTAATCTTCGTTTCGGTAGGTTTAAGAACTCATTAAACTCGCATTTCTCTCTCTCTTCTCTTGGAAAGAGTTGAGAAGCAGAGGAGTGTAATCTCATAGTTTCTTTGATGACTAGTTTTAATTAAGCATTTCATGGATGCCGAATTGTTGACTTTTCCATTTTTGTTACAGACCTTCCTGATTTCTTCTCGAGGTTTTTTTAATCTTCTAGATTTTTAGCAACTTGGCCAATCGCTACTCCAATATTGTTGATGATGTTTCTGTTTTAGTAATGAAACCATCCTGAATAGAACGTTTAAGATCTTTGACACTTCCTCCTCCCTGATCAAACTAAATGGTTAAACCCTTCTTTCACATAGCAATTATTCTTGCATATATTCTGTAACTGTCTCCAATAATCCCCATGTGTTGGAAATACAATTTTTTTCATCTAATGAGTAAAAAAGATAACAGCCAAGTTAAGTGCCTCCGAAAAAAGTTGATATTGTTAATTTTCATTTCTTTTTCAAACTCAGACTTCACCAAGTTAAAGTTTTGTGACACTTCCTACTAGTTATCTTGTTAGTGATGGGGTGAAGAGCCACTAATGAACTATTGAATATTTCCAATAAAAGGCAACTTTCATGGCCCTAAAGTTCATGGTTGTCCTTTGATTTCTTCCATACTATAACTACCTCGAAAGTAAAGGAAATTAGCAATGTGATGATAAGATAAGCGTAAAAAAGGAAGGAAACTGGAGCTTCATCTCAAAGAAAAACACTAGCATTTAATGGTGAGAATTAATAACTAAAAGCAAGCTTGTCACTGCCTCTTGTCTTGATGGAAACTAGAGCTCCACCTTAATGAAAAACACTACCACATTTGGAGACTGTCGGAGTTAGAACTATTTTCATTGTCTCCTGTCTTGATCTTCTCTTCCACCTTTATTTTAACATTCATATCGTGACTCTAATGGTTCTTATCATATTCTAAGCTAACCCTCTTTTACGTTTTACTTCTGATACTAGCAGCGATGAAGTAATAAGAACACCAGAAAAAAAAAACTCTAGACATTGTAAGATTTATTAAGTTGCTTATAAAATAGGAACTATACATTAGAATGTGTCCCACATTCTCACTAATAGTTAATTTGATTGTGTTGCTTGCATTAGTTGGTGGTGGGATTTCTAGCTCCTTGTATTTTTTGTCTTCCATGAAAATAAAAGCAAAAATCTAATGAAAAGTGAAAATAAAAAATTAGTGGAGATCTATGTTAAGAAATTGAAGAGTGATTTTTTGGGATAAATTAGTAGATTAATCAAAGATAATAATATGTATAAGGAGAAAAATCAAACAAAGCCAAACTAGCTAGAAAACAATAGATAACCAGATAAGGCCTAAGCAGAAAAATAGTAAAACAACCTACCTAAAGAAAAAAAAACTCAAGATTTAAAGAAAAAATTTAGGAAACACAATTTGATTTAACTAACTTCCATGAAATAAATCTAGTAGTAAAAATGCACGTTTAGACAAAATGAAGAAAAAAGTAAAATAATAGAGAAACTTTATTGGGGAAGATGAATTTGGGGAGAGCTCATCTAGCTTAAACCTAGATGGACCTTATATAGAAGTATCAGAACCACATCCTCTAGGGAGCTTTCCAAGATCACCAAAATTCCTTCTTAACCTTTACCTTCTGTGAAAACTAATGAGGTATTCTATGCACTAAAAAAAATCTTGGCTTTGAAGGAAGTTAGGTAAAAGGGAGTCTTTTGAAGATTCTTCATCAGTTGATGCCTTTCCATTTTTGGAATAGACAATAGAGGTTGTTCTTCTTGTTGTCTTTCATATCTTGTTATAATATGTAACAAATTGATTTTGTTGGTGATGAGCAACTTCTTCCTTATTGCTAGGAGATTGCACAATCTGTTTGGCCCTAGCCTCTACCAAACGTCTAATGGGAGCATCATATAGTTGCTTTACTCCTTGTATGATAGGCTATTTTCCTTTGTTTAAAGTAGTAAAACCTATTTTGGGCATAAAACCTGCAAGAAAAACATTCGAGATAGAAAATAAAAGCCTAAAGTACTATTACCTCTTATTAATGTTTAAGCTGAGATTTTCCATAGTTTGAAGAATCAGTATGGTGGAATTGCTCCCTACATTCAAAGATGAATTGTTGAAGGTACAATTGTTTCATTTATCTATTAGGATATAGACAATTGTAGAAAAAATATTGATAAAATATTGATGTCAATGTTCCTATGGGTATGAGGGTTAAAAAACCATTGTAATATGGTAAGTAAGTTAAGCATATTTAGTAGCTAATTTTTGAAATGGTGAAGGTATTTAACCAAACCGAATTTGAATATAAACATTTAAAGAATAGGTGGTTTAGGTTCTCATTGTCTAATATATATATATATATATATAAGGATTAGAAATTTGGAAAGTTAAAAAAGAAAAATTTGTCTCTAGTTTGCAATTTTTTAAGAAAAGCTAACCAAAGAATAAAGGAATATCTTAGTCTAGTTTTCTCTTGGTAAACAAGTTTATATTAAGGAACAGATGGATTAGATGGTCTTAAAATTTTATATCCTGAATAATTTGTGTAAGACTTCAAAAGGCAAGCCAACCATTGCAGTTTATCTATTTGGGTGCACTATGGTTGATAGTGGAGCAGTTCAAGATTTTGGAGTACCTACTTTACTACTTCTCTCCAACTTCAATTATTTTCTATAATTATGTTAGAGGCTTTAGCATTCATATGTAAGTTAAAACCATTGATCACTCTTGGAGACATAAGCTCCAAAAGAATTCCTCTAGGATGCCAAGGATCTGGCCATAAAAGAGTAGTAACCCTATTTTGTATCTTGAATTTAAATTGGTTCCAAATAAGGTTCCTAGTTTGTAACAATTTCCTCCAACTAGAAGAACTATTATCAGTGGGTTTAACTTTCCATAAAGTTTTACGATTGCGAATAATGATAATAACCCATGTGACTCATAAAGCCTCAGAATTATTAAAAAGGACTATATTTGTTTACCAAGTAGGACATTATTCCAAGTAGTTAAATACGTGATACCTAAACCACCTTCTTTTTTAGGACTACAGAGATCTTTCCATTTGAATTTAGCAAGATGATTTGAAGTAGTAACCCCAAACGAAAGAAAATTCCTTAAATGTCTTTGATAATAGAATAAAGAAGAATAAAGTGAATAGACCAATAGACTTGAGATAAAGAGAGTAGAATTGATCAATTAGAGCCTCTTAGCATAGAAACGGGTTCTATTTGTCTGGTTTTTAACCTTAGCATTAATTTTATATAAAAGAGGAAGGCAGTATTTTTCAAAGTTTCTTCTAATAAAAAAAGATAGACCTAGATACCTAATAGGAAGAATTCCTTTATGAAAACTAGTGAATTGACACAGTTGCTAATCAAAATTGAATAGATTAAGGGACAACAAATACTAACTTTTGAAGAGAATCATATCTAGCCCAAAGAAACTACAAAATAGATGAAGACAGTCAAACAACAATCTCATAGAAATCAGTATCCATATGGAAAAAGAGTAAGAGGTCATCAGCAAACAAGATGTTAGAAAGTTTGAGCTTATAACATCTTTAGTGGAAATTAAAATGATTAGCCAGAGCTATAGTAAAGTTTAAGGTACTAAAAAAAAAACTTCCATACAAAGATTGAAAAGATAAGGGGAAAGAGGGCCCCCTTATCTCAATCTAGACTTTCACTTAAAAAACTTATAAGAGGTTCTATTAATCAAAATAAAATAAGAGGGAGAGGTAATACATTCCTCAACCTAATTAATATGAGACAGAGGAAAAGTAAAACCTGGAGCACCTTGACTAAGAAATGAAAGTGAATAGAGTCATAAGCTTTTTAAAGATTGACACACCTCATATTACCATCATATTAAGATGATAGTTGCAGACAATCCCTTGAGCAAGAAGAATATTGGCTCATATTGAACGATTTTTAATTAAAGTTGATTGGTTGGGACTAATATCGAACAGAAGAATATCACTAAGCCTAAATAAAAGGATTTTAGAAATGGCCTTGTAAATTATATTGCAACAAGAAATAGGTCTAAAATCAGTCACACAAGAAGGATTGGCACTCTTAGGAGTGAGAGAAATGAAAGTGGAATTAGGCTCTTTAAAAAGTTTTCCCTATTGAAAAAAATCCCTAGATGGATAGAGTTACATCATTCCCTATAATGTGTCAAGTTTGTTTAAAGAAAAAACTATTAAAACTGTTAGGACTCAAAGCCTTATAAGGATCAAAAGAGTTGAAAAAATCTATAATCTCTAAAGCAGACATAGGAGAATATAAAGTTTTAACAAAACCTTCATAGATTTTTGAAGGGAAATGAGAACTAAGGTACACCCTTGAGGAGGGAAGATCTTTCTTATTCCTAATAGATCTTTAAAAAAAATTATAAAAACTGATTTTGAATCTCTTTAAACTTGAAAATTTAATGGTCATTACTATCCATTAAAGAGTGGATTTTATTTCCATTTCTATGTGAAATGATAGAATTGTGAAAGAATTTAGTATTCTTATCTCCCTCTTTTAGCCATTTAATGTGAGAGGATCCTTTGTAAAAACTTTCTTCATCTTCAAGAGACTTAATAAGAGTTTTGATATCCTCCTTAATAAATAAGATCAGGGTCACTTTGGCAGTGCCTACGTTGATCTTAAATATTATTGATACTAGCTTGATTGGAAGCAACTCTCACATTGAGATCATCAACCTTCTTAGTGTTAAGAAATTTGAGAGAATTTTTTACCATTTTAAGTTTAGTAATCACACAGTATATAGGGGTCCCAAAAATAGAAGTATGCCAAGCCTATTTAACAGTTTGAATGAAGTCGGGATACAAAGCAATGAAATTAGAAAAACAAAAAGGAGAAGTTGTCTTGATAGTAGGAACCAAAGGCCTAACCACAAAAGGAGAGTGATAAAAATATATTAGGATTTTCAATCAAACAGTTAGATCTAGGGAACATAAAAATTCAATTAGAATTGACTATACTCTATCTAATTCCCTAGTAATACAAAGATCACCAGATTTCACTTGGTCTACTTCATTTTAAATTAAAGAGAGTGTAATCTTCTACATAATCTCTAAAATATTTCATACTAATAAGTAGGATAACATTAAAATCCCATGCTATGAGATAAGGATTATTTCTTATACTCAAACAGATACTTTTAAGATTAGACTAAAGGTTTTGCCTATGATTGTTATTATTAGACCCATGAATACATGTAACATAAAATGGGAAAGTGTTATGAATAGGAGTCAACTCGAGATGAATAAGCTAATCATTGATTAATAAAGGGGAGTAAGAATAGTAATTAGGGTTCCAAGTTATCACTAGCCTAGCATTGGAATTCTGAAATAAATTACAAAAGCAAGACTAATTATGAAATAAAGAACTTCAAATTCTAACCAAATGAGAAGGAGATTTAATCATAGTTTCAACTAAACAAACAAAAGACACAGAAAGAGACATAAGAAGAATCTTAACACCTAATTGTTTATTAGAATTATTAATACCCCTAACATTCCAAAACACTAAAGACATAATGGTAAAGAAAATAAATAAGAAACATAAAAGCTAGAAACTTAAATTTTCTTCTAGATTTTCTATTTTTACAAAATAAAAATTCATTATCCTCTACAGTAATTTGGTTATAACTAGAAAGGGCCTCTAAATAAGTATTAGGAACTGAATCAGATCTAGATAAAACAAGAGGGTTACCAAGTTCTCCAACACCAGGGGCACTGGTATTTGTAAAGCACTCCTTCGGTGTCTCTAGATCACTTTTGCTTTTGTTGAGTTCAACTTGAAGCTACATTTCATCCTTCTTTTAATTAACTATCATGTGTCCTACATCAGGTTTAATTTGGACATGTTAAACACAAAGATTAGTATTATAATCATTTATGATTTGTTCTTAATTTGGACATGTTACGTTCTTGTTTCAAAGAGCTTTCTTGTCAATCTCCATTCATTTTTCTACACTTAGTGGTCTAGTTTCCACTCATATTCCACGTGGATCTCCTTAAAGGATAAATCACCAATCTCATTATAAGTGGATAGTTGGCAGCTACTTGGCCATGTGTGTTACAAATTTACCTCAACACATAATCTTGCACAGGTAGCCCTAGACATTCTTGTCGTTAAAGTGTCCATCATAAGGGGCTTCCGCACAGAGCTAACTATTCGGCTTAATCCCTCGATATTCCAATACTCTCCTAGAATACTATGAAAACGAGTCCATACAATAGCATACCTAATCTAATCATGTTTACACACATGTAAGCTCCATTTCTTCAAATGCAAAGGTTTTCCTTGGATGTGCCAAGGACCTTTCTCGAGAACTTCATCCATTCCTTCTTTATAATAAAATTTAAATAAAATTTGATTTGAACTTGTAATCAAAGTTTTAGTCAAGCTAATGCTAACTTGGTTTTTAATAGGATGCCTTGAATTACTAGAAAAGTTAGATGCTTACTAATAAAGAAGCCAATATGGACAATTTGGAAATGAGATTCTCCCATATTAGACAAATCTAGTGGTGGAATAACCACTATCTAATCCTTTGTAACCTTAGGTGGGTAATAGGTTATTGACTACAGTTTATAGGAATCGACTAGGACATTAGAAACCACTAATTTCCACATTATAGGTTTTGAAACATTTTTAGGAACCTTTGGACCTAAGCTAGCAAGCTCATGAGAGTTGAAAGAAGGAATAGAAGTTTGCAATTTAAATGAGGTAGGTATTTGATTAGGGTTTAGGGGAAGCGCAAAGTTAGGGTTAGGGTTAGGAATATCCTGTGACATAAAAACATGAGAGAAATTAGGGCTTTTAGAGGGAAGCAAAGGGTTTAATTTTTGAGAGGGACACTAATTAATAGTCAACGAGCTATGGCCAGGTAAGAGGGTAGGAGATTTATTAGGATTTACTAGAATTGGAGAATTATGGTTAAGGGTTTCGAGGGGGAATTGAAAAGTGGAAGGAGCCGTGGAACAAAGAAAAGGAAAGAAAAGAAGGAGGGTTGGGTGTAAAAACACCAGCGACCTTCAACTTAAGCGTCTCAAGCTTTCGACGCTCTCTCACAATCGCTCTCACTCTCACTCTCTCTCATTTCATTTTTGTGGGGACTAAAATTATGTGTATAGTAAAAAATCAAAGCTTTCAATTTCTTGAATGTTAATAATACCTTAAATTCTATAATATAATTAGTAGTAAATATAATAAAACATGGGTTACGAATTATATATTTTTATAATGCTTGATTTATTTTATTATCACTTCTCTTGAATCCCTAAGTTACTTGTAAATCACTTTAATTACCCAGAGGTGGTAAGTCAAAGGGGGTATCTCCTTTAGAGCCTCTAGCTACTCATAATAGGAGATTAAACCTTTATACTTTAATTAGAGTTGCAATCAATTTTAATTAAATACCAATTAAGTCTATATAAAATATAATATATAAGTCTTGATTTATAAAAAAATCATATTTTATTTTAAAATTTCTCAAATTTTATAACTAAGTCTAATTTGACTAAATTACATTTTTCTCTCTTTAACTGTTCTTTGCATATGAGCCATTAAGTTAAAAAAACGTATTGGCAATAAATTTGAATTTATAATCCTAAACAACATTTGGGATTAGATAAATTAAGCACTTTTAATTTATTTCCAATTCTCTAATTTGTTCATTTATATTCATAGATAAAAATTAATGTCTAGCAACATATTATAACCACCTAAATATTTGAAATTTCATGTATTATTTTTGAACAATTTAATCTATTTATGATACAGGGTTTCAATTAGATGTAGAGTATGAAATCAATATCTACTCTAGCTTATCCAGTCATTTTAGTCTTACAACTTCAAAATTTTCTATTTTTATCCTATACCTCTATGTTTTAGTTCATCTAGTCCTTCTGTTAGTCTCTGTTCATAAAAATCCAACTTGAGAAGAAAAATAAGAAAACTATGCAATTTAAAGAGACACATTGGGAGTTTTTAAAACCACATAATTTAATTTATCACATTTACACACCATTTAATAGTAACTACACCATTTTATACTCAATGTGAAAGCATATACAAAATAATGTAGCTTTGCTATTAAATAATATATAACTATAATAAATGAAATGTTGTAGTTTTGAAAATTTTCTATGTTTCTTATTGAATTATCTAAATGTCCTTTTTTTCTTACCACGTCAAATTTTCATTAATAGAAATTTCCAAAAAAAAAATTCAACTAAAACGTGGAAGCATAGAACTAAAATAAATTTTTTTTAAGTTTTTGAAGTTAAACCAGAAATTTTTAAAAGTTTAATTACAAAAAAAATATGATTGTCTTATTTTAGCAATGAAATTTGAAAAATATTTTCAAAGTTTCATTTCACCTTGACAAAGATTTCTTAAATTAATACTAATATAGAAAAATGAAATATTCTCTTTAATTTCTTTAAGGTGACAAATCCTATATTGATGAATTAACTTCCTTTATATCATTTATGTTATATTTAATGATGATTGCAGTTGGCTACATACAAATTAGCTCAAATTAATCTATCATTCAACGTGCAATTTAATAATTAATTGGAGACCAATTTTTTGGCAAGCGTATTGGTCGAATCAAGTAATAAAGTGGAGTATATTTAAGACTCTGAGTATCAATCTCATGAGGAAGTACATATGATGTAAGTACTAGGTTAATCGGATTACAATTATCTAGAAAATCCTGAATTAATTGATTAAAAAGATGAAAAACACTAAACTATCCTATTATGCTTCAAACCTTGAAATTTTGAATTATAAAATGATTTCTAAATTACTTAAATTATCAAAATGTGGAATGTAGCTAAGGATGAGGTGATTAATGAATTAGTTGAGTTATAAACAATTTTAAAGGTTGTATTAGAGTTCCTTCACGAATTCAAGACAAAGTTATGTTTAAGACTTATGCCTTTTCTCCATTAAACTAAGTTTAAAGTTTGGTTATGCTTTAAATCTAGTCAACAGACTTTAATTTCAAGAAGTTGATTTCTGGATTTACGGTCTCACATCTCTAACTCTAACAAATAATAAAAGTTTGGTCATTCATTGATTGATTTGTATTTTTTATTGATTTTTCCAATAACCAAAGTTGATTTCTCAAGTATTAGATTATCTTTCGCTCTAATATTAAGTAATCATCTCAAAATTAGAACTTTAAGACCTTTAATAAACAAAATCAGACCTTAATACATCAATTCAAGCTCTCTTGAAACATTAAAACACCAATCCTAAGCTAGAAAATAGATTTAGCCACACATAATCATCAAAGTATATAAAACATGCATCTTAAGCCACATACTTTGATATATACAAAAATATAAGCTAAAATAATTAGTTTAGAAGTTACAAAACAGGTTTCAACATGATTTGGATTGCAACACAGCTTCAGATTCCACAAGATCTTGCAAGAAAATCAAAGAACATTCAATAATATGAACATAAGAACACGAACTTTGATTAATCCGAAATATAGAGTAAAACAAGTAATAATCTGAGTTTAGAAACACCCTAAGATGGTTTAGAAACAAAGATATATCTCTTAACAACATTCTCCAATAAACAACAACTCAAAACATACACTAGAAATCGAATTACAAGTTTTTGAAGCTAATAAACTCTAAAAAAAACTAAGAGAGAAGGAAGAGTAATTCTCTCTCTCAAAATTTCATATATGAATTCTTGATTGATACGTAATTATGTGTTTTTTTTTCTTATAGTTATAGCATCCTCCCACATGTGCCAGCAGATAAGAGTAATGATGGAAAGCATGCACCAACTACAATTTTAGAGATTAGAAGTTGATATTGTTGACTAATCGTATCAATGACGGGCAGCACCCAATTATAACGATGGTCTATAGAACGTCGTTGATGAATGAATTATGAACTCATCAACACCCCCTATTCTTTTATCAATGTGAAATTGTGAGGGTGCCATTGATGGTCTGGAATAAGGCTTTTTGTTTCATTTTTTGCTCCAATCTCCATCTTCAAGCTCCATCTTACAAAGTAAACATAATAATACATAAATTGAACAATTAAACACTAAATTAAGGTTAAATTGACATCAAATAACAACAAAAAATACTATAAATTTAACCTCTAAAAATGACTATCAAGTATAATCCCCATCCTATTTAAAAATACTTTAAAGATCTATATAAGTAATATTAAATGACCTATCATCTATAGATAAACTTATTCCTTTATTAGGGAGAGGTGGAGTTAGGATCTTTTATCGAGTGGTTGCAGTAGAGTGTGGGCTTTATACAAAAAAGTAACAAAGTTTTATTACCATGATTTATAGAGGGACACAATTTGCTTTTGTAAGTCTTAAATAAAGACAGAAATATTCCTTTAAGACTTAGAGTTTAGATATGTTTGTGAAGCTCAAATCTTTATGATTGTTATTCTTTAATGTTATAGATGATAAGTATGGAAACCTAGTTGTGACACATTAACTATATGGGAAACCTGAAATTTCATTAAACTTTTAAGTGAAAGGCATGGAGAAAGGACTATATCATGGTCATGGTCCTCCATTTAATTTTTATAAAGTAATTTCTTAGCTCCATAGAAACTCCTTAGCATGTTTCATTTTCCATAAAAAAATTAAACGAGACAACATTGTAGCAAGTTTGAGTTTATTAGCAACTTATATGAGTTGGAAATCGCCATAGGATCAAGCTTATCCTTATATTAGGCATAGCCTTGATTTTGTATTCTTCTTACAATGGCTTGAGTAGTGACTGCCACACCTTAAGTTTGAACCAGCTTGGCTATAGTCATGATAGTTTGACATTTAACGGTAAGGCTAACCTCTTAAGCTTTACAATTAGTAAAGGCTTATAACCGATGAAACTCACATAAATTGATAGATAAAACATAATAAATGTTTTCTTCTCTTTATATAGAAGTCGTTCAAGGCCTAGCTATATTAAACTACATTTAAAACCTACTTAGAGCCATGCATTATAATTCTTGAAAAATACACAAATTTAGTTAGTTCTCAAGATGGTTATACTCTAGTTAATTTAGCAATTATAGTATATCCTTATGAGAACAATCTCAAGACTCATTAAATTCCACTATATTACTTGTTATTAGGGGACAAAAGTTTCTTGGTAGAAATAACTTTGTTT
>JAOXYD010037895.1:0-13847 GCA_028565735.1 Pinacopodium congolense | reverse complement strand
CAAGTTCTAAAGTTGATCTTCCTAGGGGAGCATCACACACAACAAAGAAATAAAATGACTATGAAATGCAGATGGTCAAAAATCTCACATGTGCTTATATGAAAATCCATCAAAATTTCATGCATCACCTAATTTCTTAAGCATCAATTACTGATTATATTTATGCAACCAACAACTTCAATTAATCCATATGATTCACCTTCCTCTCACGTTGCCTAATCCAAATTCAAGCATACATCTCAATTCTAAGTCCAACTATTATGACAGAATTTCATGGTTCAATAGTCAACTTTCATCATAATTCAAGTGTAAAAATGCAAAAATTTTAGACTGGCCCCACCCCCACACTTACAGTAGACATTTTCCTCAATGTCCTAAATCAATAAAAAACGAGGATGATAGCAGAAGGACTCCCCTAGATCAAAGAGGCTAAATGTAGCTTAGAAACCAAGATTGTTTCTTTCAATTTAAAGATTGCAGTCTAAGAATGAAAGTTCTCAGCTTCCCCCTCGAATGCCTAGAAAAACAAATGAACAAAAGAAAACAAGTAAAACACTCAAAGAAAACAACTAAAAGATAAGAGAAAAAGAGAAAAAAATACATAAAAGAAGGGGATACATATGGGGTGCCTCTTTTCAAGCCCTCATTTTAGGTTATAAGCTTGAACCTTAGCATAGCAATGTTATCCATTATTGAATGGATGGTTGAGCATTATAAGTAGCATGCTCAATCTCTATGGGGACCCTAGAGCAACATCCTGCGAAGTAGGCTCCCAATTAGCACGATGCCTAAAGACTTTAGGGAGGTGGAACATAATTGCTTCATTGACATACTCCATCATCCACTCGCCTTATGGGCATCAGCCCTTCTCCCAGGATAATCCTCCTAATGGTGTAATCAATAAGTGTGGAGGCTCTACATCTTGCACAACATCTTCGAACTCTGACTTGCTTGCACACAACTCCTCTAAGCAACCACTTTGCTCTAACATCTCTCTCTCCTGATCCTCCTACCTCTCGTGCTCACTCTTCTTATCTTCTTCTACTTCACTTTTCTCTTCTTGATGCAACTTGTGAGAAAAAGCACTAGAAATATAGTCAGTAATACAAAAGGTAGTATCATGTACCTAGCGAGTTATGTCATCCTCCATCTCTTGCATGCCCATCTCCTTGTCTTTAACAGACGCCTCTTGCTTTTCTTCTTCCTCTTCTTGATTCAACCTGTGAGGAAAATGATTAAAAATGCAGTCAGTAATGAAGTACTACTTACCTCAGGAGGTATGGCATCCTCCATCTTGCATAAACACATGTCCATTTCCTTAACAGGCTTTTCTTTCTCTCACTATTGTCTACCCTCTAGCGAAAGGGTACACATTATCTCTCTATGGTCATCCTCTAATGGGCTAGGAACGCTTGTCGAGTCTTGGGTTTCTAGGCTCGAGATCACTTCAGCCAATTGGCTTACTTGGTATTCTAAGTCCTTCAAGCCACTCCACGCTTCTTGTTGGAATTGAAGAGTGCTTGTAGCCAGGCTCTTCACTATCTCCTCTAATGGCATCTCATCAGCTTGTGGTGGCGATGTAAGAGGTGGAGCCATGGGCGAGGAATACAATTGATTTTCATATCACGACGGTGGAGAATTGAATCTAAGTTGTAGCTCCTATATGAAAGGTAAGTATGATCCTCCTGAGGGTAAGGATCACACCATCTCTATTAGTCTTCTCAGGAACTTTTAGCCATATAGAACTAGTGCTGAGCCAGCAACGAAGGACACATATCAATTGAATGGACTAGATACAAACAAAAATCACATACCTTAGTTTCAATCAAATCTATCACTACTTGCTAGACTAAAGTTGTGAGATTCGTTACTTGTTGTCAACCTTGAGATAGCATCTAACTCAAACTCATCATCAACATAAGAATTAAAGCACGAAGGATTAGAATAAAAAGAACACTGAAAATAAACCATTACTTGAAAAAGTTATGAAAAAGAAACAATAGAGATTAAAGATGAAAAAAGAATAACAAAGACAAAAACAAAGACATCACAAGAAATAACAATTAACATAAGCATCAGCTCCCTGACAACAGTGCCAAAAATTTGGTAGAGCTAGTCGTAAGCTACCAAATAATAAAATACCTAACTGACCTAACTAGTAACTATAGTAAGTCAGGGTCAATCCCACAAAGAGCTAGGGTGAATTGCTACTTCTAATGTTGCTAGGAAAAGGAAAACAAAAACACTATAATCAAGGAAGTTAAAGAAACTAAAATAAATAACTTAAAAGATACGCGCAAATAAATAAAACAAAACTATGAACGATGACAAAGAAATGGGTTAAAGGTATCATCGAGAATTAGGAATGACTATTGATCCTTGAATCTAGATAAACGGTGCTCTAGCTATGGTGTTAGCCTATAGGTTAGAACAAGCTCTCAAACCTAAACTGGGCCACTAACTCGCAAGCTCGAGTAGTGTAACTTAAAGGTAAGGGATTCTAGATTAGTTGGCTAAGTATCCTAACAAATCCAACTAACCTATTGCTACTTTTGAAAATTGCTAAGAACCATTACGTATCACTTGCTCAGTCCTAGCTTTTGGATCAGGGAATTACCTAAAGGTTGATCAATCTTAACAATAACTTATAATCCATAATAATTAACTAAAATCTGAACCCAACCTAAACCTAAAAGCACCAAATTAAGTTCAATCAATTCACATTCTCACAATTAATCAACCTAAACCCTGTATACACCTTTAAACCCAAAAAAGCACTAACTAAATATTACAAAAATAAGCAAAATAATTACTAAAACAAAACCCATAACAAAAACAATACTTCAATACTTAATCTCAAATAAATTAAAGCTAATTAATAACGAAAGTCTCCTAAATTAACAAATCCCAATCAATAAAAACTAAAATTAAACTCATAACAACCTAAAAGCATGCATAAATCCAAAAATAAAGTAAAAACTAATCAAGAACATCAATAATAAACAAGAACACAATTTTAATTAACAAAATAAATGCTACAAAAAATAAAAACTTGAGACTAAAAAATAAAACTACTAATTCCATTAATGAAATATAAAGATTTAAGTTACATGATTCTAGCTTGTGAGATTAAGGCTTAAGTTAGTTATTCCTTAGCGCTTATTGCAATTACACCATTAAATCTAAAGAGCTTGTTCTAGGTTATTTAATAGTTAGGGTTATTTTTAGAGCTTGTTGGATTTACTTATCATTGGAAGAAATTAGGATGCAATAGCTTGTTTGTGTCTATAGGCTAATATCTTAGCTATATCACAGCTTACATATTTTCAATCATCAGTTGTCTTTCTTTGAATCTCTATAATATCTTCTACATGATTTTCTAATATTCCTATTTGTTTTTTTATTATGTGTTCTTGTTTATTTACCTTAATTTCTTTAGTTATATATTTGTTGATTTAGTTTAATCAAACCAAAGGTTTTTAATTTTTTTCATAGCATTAGAGATAGAATTGACACACCAGTTCTCTGTATATCGACCCTGAACCACCCTACTACACAAGTAAAGATTAAGTCTCTTTATTCTCTCTTGAAACTTTTTTCTATCTAAGTTGAAATTAAGGTTATTTAGAACACTACAAGAATGAAAAATCTTCCCTTATAGAACTACAGTTTCTATGTAACTATAAAGTTCTAGTTAGGATGTAACATAAAACATCGTTTTTTTTTTCCTTTTTGTGCTTTTAAAACTCAATATTTTTGTAATAGTTTAGGGTAATAGTAGTTCATTTTTTTGTTCTTATATTATTTTCTTACTCTTGACATGACAAATATTTTTTAAATTCCAAGATTAGTTATTTACAAAAATTATTTTTGTTTTCTTACTAGTATTTAAGCTAATACGAAGCACAACATCGCCCCATGTAATACACATATTCACTGCAAATAAAAGACAAAGAAGGTATGTCTAAAAAACGAGAGATACACATCCCTATAGTAGTGCTTCGTCCAATAACATCCTATTGATTCACTTTGCAAATTACTAACTTATTTTTCACTATACTGTAAGTGTATGGGTCTTAAAGTTATAGTATAACAAATATCATCCCACTAGGATTAGGTTTGGTCAACTAACTATTTAGTTTGTATTTTTTCTAAGGCAAAAAAATAAATAGTAAGAACTAAAATTTAACAAAACTAAAATAACTTATCAAAATGAAGAATAAAGAGTAGTAATTTAGGAATTCAAGATTAAAAACCTAGGAATTAATTTTATCCCTATTTTGTTTCCTTCTTAGCTTATTGATTCAATTATATTTGGCCTAAAATATCTTAATGCTTTAGTCATTCGCTTTCAAGGTGTAACTAATTTTCCCTAGTTGAATAAAATAGGATCATTCCTACAAACTTTCAATCTATAAAACATTTCTTGGAAATCTATCTAAACGTTAAACAATCCTGTAGATAGTCTATTAATCAACTAAGATCTATCTTTAATCAACTAATAATCCTAATATTTATAAACCTATTGAGTGCTAACTATCATTGTACACTCAACATAAATTACCAAGCTAAATCTTTTAATCTATTGCAAGTTTTAAGCATGATAAATACCACAAACATCCATATATTAAATTAATAGGCAAGATTTTTACAAAAATAGTTCAAAAAGTAATTCCTACAAGAATATTATACCACACATAATGTTAACAAATAGTGAAATAGCTAAATTCTCCATAGAAAAGGATATAAATGAAAATAATGAAAAGAAACAAAGCCAAGCTTGCATTCTTCTCTTCATTCTAAAAGTAAGAAATTTTGGAAAGTTATGAACTCCTTGAAGTCTTAATGAATGACTTTTTTTTCCACTCTTGAAATCCTCCAAATTCTTATTCTTTCCTTCTAGGGTAATTCTTCCAATCATTGGTGATAGTTTCTAGGATTTTGGAACTTTAAATATGCTCCACACAACTAATCTCTTCAAAAAACTTAAAGAAGACACGGTTCTAGAAAAATAAGTAGATCTTGATCATGACTCTTACAAGCCTTTTCCTCTATTTCATGATTTTGATGCCTGTAAGCCTTTTCCGCTCTATCACAATCATGACTTGGGTATTCTTTTTTTTTTTCTTCCATTTTGCTCCTACTTTGCTCCCTCCTTCAAGTCTATATGGAATTCCATTACATACATACATAGTTAACATCAAGAACTTGCCCAAAATCATTACTCAAACACTTAAAACACATCAAAAAAATAATATCAATAAAGAAAAAAAATCTAAGTCCTAAACACCATAAACATGCAAAACCACATACTAAAAATTTAAGAAAACATAACCTAAATATAACTATCACATCTGGCCATGTAATCTCTTTACTTATCCTATATTCATCTGTAAAAAAAAAGTATACAGGAAAGAAAAAATGACTCATCTAACAAAATGCCATAAAACACAATAGTTTATTGACCTCGTGTCTTAAACATAACACCCAAGTATGTAAACACGCTAACATATTGTAACCCATGTAGTTGATCACCATAAGACATGACAAGTATTTATTGAACATGGCACCACCATATCCCATGTGTTAGTCCTCTATTGTATTCTTTAAATTTTGACTATATTTCTTCTTTTGTTTAATAAACACGTTAACATGCCAATCTACTTACTACCATGTTCTAAAGAAACACAACAATTATATAGTACTATGTTGTTACCACATGGTCACTTTTAAATTTAACGACACCTCCATGTTTCTCATTTCTTCACTTTGCTTATGTATAGTTTTCTTTGAAATCCAACTTCCCTTTTACTTCTAAATGTGATAAACCACTACCTAAGCAACTCTAATCGAAAGTATGGCTTTAATTGTCTAATTTTCCACCCCTTTCATGTATTTTTTACTAACATTCCTATTTTTTCCTAAATTGATACATCTTGGGTTGTTTAGTATTACAATGTACAACTTGTTCTTAATTGTTACTTACATCTCTTATGAATGATTTTAATGGATTATAATTTACCTAGGTTAATGGGAACTTTATATGTATTATATGATTTAAATTCCTTAGTGCACCTACTGAGTTTCCATAACTTTCATGTTGGTCAGTCGAGGTTTATATTTAATTAGAGGCAATAGGAAATTGATGACATAAATATATATATATATCATACATAATACTTAATGTATATGATACAGGGATATTATACGCTAGACATGGTAGTTGTTAATGGGTAATTAAGATGATTTGTATAATTTTTGGTAGTTTGCCTATTAAAATTATATATTCCTATTATTTACAAGCTCTTTTTGCTCAATTTCTAGATTTTGAGGATTTTGTAGCTTAAAGAGTGAAAAAAGAGTTAAATAGGAGAAAAAGATAACACCTAGAGGAGTTTCTCTTGAATAATATTATGGTACAAGGTAACACCCTGTGTCACAGCCACCACGTAGGACATGAAGGACTGTGAAGAATGAAGGAGCATCCTACATCCTTCCTCATGACTGTGTGACAAACCCTAGATCTTATTGGAAAAAGTTTGAACCCATAATAATGGTTTATAATGATGTCATTTTGCTCACTGTGCCTCACTCTTATTGTCACAATTTTAAACCATATAGCAAAGACCCACATAATCAACGTCATTGATGCTAGATATTATTGTAGATATAGTCTTAAATTCCAAAGCATTAAGCATATTTTGATGAAATAAAAAGGTGGTTTCAACCTTAATACTTTTTTTAGGTCTAGAACCCTAGCAGTCAACTTGGAGATTATAAAACATAACATGTAGTTTAGAGAGCAATCTTTTCCACATATGTCCACATCATTTATTTGCATATCATAGATAGTTTTTTTTTGCTTTCTCTAGATTTCATCTTTCATTATTTTAATGATTAAAACTCTGAAAATAATTCAAGTATTAGGAAGAGAAAGAATTAATGTGGATAGATCAAATCTTGATTGAATTTGTTTAACTTTTCCTCTACTATTTATGATGACTCCATAATATTTTTTCCTTCAATAAACATGCATTCTATTGTTATATTATGTTTTTAAATAATGAATATGTGTAGGTAAATTGTTTTATCTACGGCACAGATATTAGATGGGTTCTAAATGATTTATTTAGATAATTTTTACTTGACTAAATGTTTAATTCATCTTGCTTAGCCTTACCACCTAATTTAGATTATTACGTAATTAAAACATCCTTAATCAATGGCTTTTAATTATTGAAAAATCAATTAGGTAACATAGTTAAATCTAAAAGTATACTAGCTTTAGAATCCTTTGTGAGGATTCCAAAACTTAATAAACATAAACTTAGGGTTCTTGATGTTTGTGCCTTTATTTGAAGTTTTTTATGGATCAAATATATAATTTGAGTTTAAAAGAGAAAAGATATTTATAAAACCATTAGTTATATCTCAATTGAGTGAAGTAGATCCTAGATCATTCCAACACTTGAGTTATAATTGATTAACCTATTGAAATCCAAACCCTTAGCTAGTTCAAATCATTAGAAAAGCATTAATTAATTAATCATTGTCAGATTGAATTTTTAGTTTATTTATTTTATTTTATTTTATTTTATTTTTTAACAAATTAACAATTGGATTTTCTAAATAATTAAACTTTATGTGACTTACCACTTACATATAGGTCCTTGAAGAATACTATACTCAATTACTTACTATTTATATTACTTGTTAATAAGGGTATGCTTCCTTTTAGCTAATCCTCATTAGCAAACAAGATAATAATTGATTAGATATAGACCACAACAAGTTTTTGACATTGTTTCCAAGGACCTAAGTTAGTGATATCAAGAATAAAAATGTATTGATTACTTCATATGCATTCCTTATTTCTATTTGGCTATTTATTTTTCTTCTTTTTTTTTCTTATATATGCAAACCCATATCCAAAAGCCCTAAAACTTACCACTCTTTGTTGGGATCGAGAAAACTGATCGTAAGCTATGAAAGGAGGCTAAATTAGTTTTTGGTAAAAATGTAGAAAAAGATTCTGAATCAAGGAAGTTTTCACCTTGTTTTAATGATGAAAAAACACCTTTACTACTAATATTTTTCAAGTGTATAGGAAAGAAAGAGGTTTGAAGTGTTTACAAGGAGCAAATTTGTTAATCCGAGCTATACTATCGCTATTGGTCAAAGATCATTGACCAAATGGACACTGGTCGACCAAACGCATCAAAACAAAGATCAAATTGACCAAATGCATCTATGAAGAGGAACACTCGACTGAATCCAAGCACCAATTGACTGAATGTATAAAGCCAGAAAGCCAGTTGACTGAACTTTACTTATCCATCGATCAGTTGAAGAAGATTATGCTACGAAAACTAGGTACAGTCATATTATACAATAGTCACAATTATTAATTATAGAGATGAACGTTGGAGATTTACCAGTGACTAATTAATCCTGATTAGTAGTATAAATAGTTAGTTGAATATAGAGCAAAGAATAATAAGTAGAAATAAATTATACGTGAACTTTTTTAAGTATTTGAGATAGTAAATAGTTCCCATATTATCATTGAAGTCTGTGAGCCTTATGGTTGTGTACTTCTTTGGAGTGAGTATTGTTATAGCACACTAAAGCAATATACTAGTGAGGTTATTCTTGAGTTTTCAAAAAGAACGTGACAAGGTTATTATTGAGCCATAGCAAAAGAATACGAGCAAGTTATCCTTAAGTCTAAAAGGAGTTTATAAGTTGTTGAAGCTATTATTTCTTGTAGAGCTTTCTCATTTTTTTATTTAATAAGTACAAGTTTATTTCATTCATATCATCTTTACTTATTTAGCTTCTACAATTTCTCAAAAAGTGTTTTTGTAATTTGCATAAAAATTTTCAACCTAATTCACCTCCTCTTAGGTGCCATATAGGACCAACAAGTGGTATTAAAGTGTAGGTCTCACATATATTGTTTAATTTCTAACGAACTAGTAACCAAAGATCAAATGGCACATTTCATGAATTCCGTAGCTTCCTCATCTAGCTTAGAAGGTCATAATCCATATAGGAATCCCTTTTTATGGTAAAAATTACATGTATTGAAAAAATAGAATGAGATGATATCTAATGGGTGAAAATACTGATTTATAGATGATGGTGTCACAATGCCTACTAAACTTATAGGAAATGAGGTAGTATTAAAGAAAGAAAATGAATGGAACCTAGAAAAAAAGAGACAATGAAGAATATAACAAGATTTCATTGTGTGAAACTGCATACGATATATGGCATACTTTAGAAATTACTAATGAAGGTACTAATCAAGTCAAGGAAACCAAAATAAGCATGCTTACTCATGACTATGAACACTTTAGTATAATGCATGATGATACTATTTCTGTTATGTATGCACGTTTCAGCTATATTAAAAGTGCTCTAAATGGTCTAGGAAAGACCTATTCTAGTGTTGAGTTTATTAGGAAAATCATAATTTCTCTACTAAAGACATGGGAAACAAAGGTAACTGCAATACAAGAGGCTAAAGATCTCAATACACTTCCTCTCGACAAGCTCATTGCTTCATTATTAACGTACAAAATAAGGATAAAGAATATCAAAGACGAGTAAGAAATGCTAGAGAAGAAAAATGTGGCATTCAAAGCATCTAAAAAGGAGGAAAGATACAATGAAGAATCATCGTTTGGAAGTGAAAATGAAGAACTTACACTCAATACTAGAAGGCTAAGGAAGTTCATACAAAGCGACTCAATACAAAAAGGTACATCATTTTCTAAGAACTTGAGGTTGTACTATCCAAATTTACAAGAAGAAGAGGAAAAATAAGAAAAGAAAGGAAAAGAAAGACTCCAAGAAAAAGAAAGTGCTAAAAGCCGCATGGTCCAAATCCAGCGATTCTGAAGAAGAAGAGGTAGCCAACATGTGTTTTATAGTGTGCAACAAGGTATGTTCTCTCACTAGTGAAAATGAATATAGTATGACTATTCTTATGATGAAGTACAATAGCACATAGAAGAATTAACTAAAAAGAACAAGGAATTACATGAAAAACACAAGAAAACTTTAGAAAAACTAGATGCATGTAAATCAAAAAATGATGACCTTAGAAAAGATATGGTTTTGACAAATAAAAACAATGATTAACTTGTAAATAAAAATAGGTGTATGAAGAAAGAAATTGGATCCCTTAAAAATCTCTGGGGAATTTCAACAAAAGAAAAAAAATAGAAACATTATTAAGTGTCCAAAAGCTTGAAAATGATAAACATAGATTCGGCTATAATAATGAACCATCAATTAGCAAAACCAACTTTGTTAAAGGGAAGAACTTAGAAGATGAAAGTTCATCCAAGATTATTCATAATATACCTAGTAGATTTCATGCCTCTATGTACGGTCTAAAATCAAAGAAAGTTTCATATAGACAAGTAAATGACAAAAAATTATATGTGTAACTTAGACAATATTTCCATAGAACTTACAAAATGTTTTGACTGAGAAACTCTTATAAGTATAACATTCCTTATTTTTGTCTTACTATGAACGATGCAGACATGTTTCTTATTTTTGTTATGACAGTATTAACAACTTTTCTAATTGTTATAAGAAATACAATGTTTAGAAGACAACATCAATGTGGATCTAGAAACTAGGTAGTCTTCTCTAACTTTATTTTTTTATTCTATAAGTTTTGCACCTTTTTGTCACATCTAGTTTTCTACTATTTGATTATCTGTAGCTTTGAGTTTGGTTGACCAAACCAGGAACATCAGTCGATCTAATGTGGTTCGGTAGACTAATGGTGATCCGATCGATTGATAAGTTGTACCTTTTTCTTTTTCATTTTAACCTACTGTATCCACATATCAAAACCTTTTATACAACTATATTGTTTCTATTATTATGCATAACTTTAATTATCCTTCAAGGTTATAAGCTAAGAGTTATCAGTTGGGTACGCTAACATTTAATGATCCAACATAAGATGGGTACCTAAGTTGTTTTCTTTGTTCTATAGGATAAAAGGAAAAATAAATGGTATGTAGACAGTGGTCCCTCACAATTCATTACATTCAAAAGCAAAGATGGAGAATTTGTCACTTTTGGTGATAATGTCAAGGGTAAGGTAATTGGCATTAGAAAATTAGGTAAAGATAACTTTCCTTTAATCGATAATGTCCTACTTGTTGAAGGTTTAAAGCATAACTTATTAAGTGTTAGTCAATTAGGTAATAAGAAATATAAAGTTAGCTTGCTAGGAAATGAATGTGTTGTCTCTAAGATGGATGATAATAGCATTGTGTTTTTGGGAAAAAGAGAAGGAAATATTTATATTGTTGATCTACATTGTGTTACTAATCTTAAAGATAATTTCTTGATTTCTTTGAGTGAATGCACTTGGAATTGGCATCAACAACTTGGCAAGTATGGACCTTCTCTTGAAGATCAAATCAAAATAGGTTGTTAGAGGTCTTTCAAACATGAAATATAAAAAGGATAAAATATGTGGAGCCTGTCAAATCAGAAAACAAGTAAGAAGCTTCTTTCAAAGCAACACTTTGATAACATGCTCTAGACCACTTGAACTACTTCATATGGGTTTATTTAGGCCTACTAGAGTATCTAGCTTAAGAGGAAAATCATATTCTTTTGTAATTGTTGATGATTTTAGTAAATTCACTTAGGTTCTGTTCTTGAATACAAAAGATGAATGCTTTAAGTCATTAGTTAGTTTTGAAAAGAAAATGAAAAATGAAAAATCCTTGTTTATTAGATCTATTAGAGGTGACCATGGTAGAGAATTTGAGAATGACATGTTTGAATGCTTTGGTGATGCTCATGGCATCATGCATAAGTTTTCTACACCTAGACACCAAAACAAAATAATATAGTAGAAAGAAAGAATAGGTCTTTACAAGAAATGACAGGAACTATAATAAATGAGTTTGATTTACCAAAATACTTTTAGTTCGAGGCCATTACATGTGCATGTCATGTTATCAATAGGGTGAACATTAGACATAAATTAGACAAAACACCATATGAGCTTTTAAACGGTAAGAAACCAAAAAATAGTCATTTTAAAGTTTTTAGTTGCAAATTTTATATTTTTAACACTAAAGATAGTTTGGGAAATTTTGATTCAAAAATAAATGAAGGTATTTTCTTAGGATATTCATTAACTAGTAAACATATAGAGTTTACAATAAGAACACATATGTAGTTAAAGAATCTATGCATGTTGTTTTTAATGAAACTAACCCTTTTGAAAGAAAGGAAGTGCTTGAGTTTGATGATGTAGATTTATTCAAAAGTTTAGAAAATCTTTCACTTGAAAACAAATGACAATAGTCTCAAAAACAAATTGTTAAACTAAGTGAAGAAAGAATAGATGAAGAGTTGCCAAGAGATTGGAAATACAAGAAAGATCATCCCTTAAACCAAATTATAGGTGATATTCACTATAGGGTAACAACTTGATCTTGTTTTAACTTATCACATCTTGCTTTTATCTTAAAAATCGAACCTAGGATTGTAGGCCTTAGTTGATGAGAAATAGATCTTAGTCATAAATGAGGAATTATAATAATTTGAATGAAACAAAGTTTGGACTTTAATACCTAGACTCGTAGATTATCCTATCATAGGTACAAAATGGGTTTTTAATAATAAATTAGATGAACAAGGTAACATTATTAGAAACAAAGCAAGACTAGTGGCTAAAGGGCATAACCAAGAGGAAGGAATAGATTATGATGAGGCATTTGCTCTCGTTGGTATATTAAAGGCCATGAGACTATTGCTTACATTTGGATCTCACATAGGTTTTAAAATTTTTCAAATGAATATTAAAAGTGCATTTTTTTTAGTTTTTTTATTTAAGAAGAAGTATATGTTGAGCAACCTCATAGTTTTGAATGACATGATGCATTAGAACATGTTTTTAAACTTCACAAGAATTATATGATTTAAAACAAGTGCCTAGAGCGTGGTACGATAGATTAGGTAATTTCTTACCTGCAAATGGTTTAAAGAAAAGGTAAAGTAGATACTACCTTACTTATTAAGATTGATAAAAATGATTTTTTAATTGTTCAAATATATGTAGATGATATTATTTTTAGGGTCACTAATGAATGTTTGTGTAAAGAATTTGCTGAGTGTATGAGTAGAGGATTCTAGATGAACATGATGGGATAATTGAACTTCTTCCTCAAACTCCAACTCAAGAAAATGAAGGATGGAATCTTCATCAATCAATCGCAATATACATGAGAACTTCTTAAACATTTAAGCATAGGTCATTCCAAGCATTTAGGCACTCCAATGAGCACATCTACCATGTTGAATAAGTATGAATGTTAGGGGTTAAATTAATTGAGTTTTAATGGTTAGTAATTTAAATTATGACCCCTAATTCGATGTTTAATTGTTAAATTTATATGTTATTATATTAAATTTGTATGATGGATCTTCAAGATGGAGATTGGAGAAAAAATGAGAAGAAAGTGCCTCATTTTAGTGCATCAATGGCACCCTACCAAGGTCACGTTGATGGATGGACATTGGGCTATTAATAAAGACAGAATTGGACATCAACAGCACCCTATAGCTTGTCGTTGTCATTCAATGCAGCCTACTATTGAAGGATCAGTCAATAATATCCACTTCAAATCTCCTAGATTGCAGTTGTGGCGTGTCTCTAATTAATTCCTTTGTCTATTGGTACCAAGTAAGGGTCCTTAAGTCCTACAAAAAGCCATTAATGCAGAAGATAACATGCATGAACAGCGAGAAAATAGTTCTACCATAAGGAAGGAGAATTCTTCCTTCTCTCTATA
>JAOXYD010037866.1:0-13847 GCA_028565735.1 Pinacopodium congolense | reverse complement strand
TTAGCTATACATTTGGATTTGATAATTTCCATAAGCATTTTTTTATTTCTTTACATTAATTGAAAGTGATTTAGTTTGGTTATTAGTAGATGATTAAATTAAAAGTAAGGGCCCATATGGTTCAACTTTTCATTTTTGTTTTTTATTTCTATTTTTGTATGTTTTTATTGTTTTTTTTTGTTTTCATCGATTGTTTTATTTATGTACTATATTTTTGTGTTATTTTTAAAATTTTTGTATCAATTTTTTTATTTTTGATTTTAGAAAAATAGAAATAGAAAATAGAAACCATAAACATATATAAACAAGCCCTCAAGGTTTTTCAAACATAGAACATGATAGTTAGCTCACCCGTGGAACTAGAGATTTCTTTATTTAGGTGTTTTATGTTAGGAAAAAAAGTCAAAGAAATAATGACACTTTAAACTTTTTTTCACAATGAATAAGAAAAAAATAAAATTTTCTTTATTTTTAAAATTTTTTGCTATAATAAAATCTACATGTTTATTTTGATTTTAAGATAAATTACATGCTAAAATATATTAAAGTGTAACTATCTTCATGTTATAGGTAACAATTTTTAAAAGTTAATAAACTATATTTTATAAAATATAATTCATGTTCAAATTAAAGTTCTCCATTTAATAATTTTTAATTAACATATCCGTTATTCATTTATAATTTTAAAAGCACCATAAGGAGGCCTATTAACCTATGAATTTACATACACAATTCATCATGTTCTAAATCCATATTATTTGCTAGTTGTACTTAATGATAGTTTTATCATAGTTTAATTTCAATTCTGATCTGTTTGTTACACATTTTGTTTAAATTTTAAACCTTAATTTTTTCATTTAATGTTTATTTATCAATATTTAAAATGAAATTTCAATTTACTTGTTATAACATGTTTTAATGTTATTTTGTTTGGAAAAAACCCATATTTTAGTGTTATTTCTCATATTGTTAATGAATTAAAAATTGGATCGAACCAGTAATTTAACTAAGTTAACTCAAAATTGGTTAGTTAACTGATTCGGTTATATGTAAGAAACTCTAAAACTCAAAAGTGACCAATTTTGTTAAACCTTTATAACTGTCTAAACCGATTGGACGAGTTACAATGTTAATATAATTCTTCTTCTTCTCGATCATCTTCTTATTTATGTTTTGTCCAATAATTCTTTGAACTCACTTAAAAACTTGGGTTTCTTTTCTAGGTTTTATAAAGATTATAATTGATGTTGTTTTGTTTTCAATTTTCCCTTTTTGTGTGTAAATTAGCTTTAATCTAATGAAAATATTTATCTTTTACAAATAAAAAGGTTAAAAACTTTTATAGTAAAAATTGATCTTTAAAAGGATAAAGCTGATTAAGGAAAGCCTAATTAGTTAAAAGAAATCATCTATGAAGGCAACATCATTTGTATTGACTAAGTGTGGACACATGTAGTGACTGAAATAACTAAACTAGATAATATTAATTAGGACTTCAACTTCTACTATGACTTTTATAGAAAGAAGATTCACATTTTAAATATTTCCTAGTTGATTAAAGGGATTACTATTGGAGTTTGTGGAATCCTTTTTGTCACTAGGGTTTCATAGATTATGTTTTTAAGTAGGTTTTGAAATAATAGCTTGTCACTTTTACTTACACTTTAGGAGTAATTTTCTTTCTTTCTCTTCTAGCCTTCTCTCTTAAATAGCCTTTAAAGGCGAAATTTTTATTATTGATTGAAGGAAACCAAAGCCTTGGAATGGATCGTGAAATGTTTTGATTTCTATTGCAATATAATTTGTTTATTCAACTATCAAAATTTCTTCTGTTTATGTATTTTTTATTTTTTAAATATATATTTTATGATTGTTTTGGTTAACTATTAAAGTAGCTAACTAGTTTGTTAATTGTAATTGTCTATAACTAGATTAAATAATGGATTCGTAACTATTTAATCCTTTAACTGAACTAGTGACTGGGATTTAATGATTTGCTATGTCAAGAATTTTTATTTTTTAGAAATAAATTTTAACTAGTTAAATGCAACTACTTGTTCTTGTGTTATCTAGCTTTATTCATCTTTTCAATTCTTAATGCAATTGTTTGATTAAGTTTAAATTGTATATAAGATTGTTAAATAATAATTATTAATTGGATTATGTGTTGAAGATTAATTAATTGAAAGGAAAGATAAAAATTAATTTCTACAATAAATATTTGAATTATAAAGTTATAATCTTTTATTTAAAAAACAGATTAAACTGAGAGATTCTTCGTTTTCCTTAAAAGATAATCTACAAAATTGACTTTACTACCTATCTATTAGAAAAATCACTATATGGCAATGAGATGAAGAGATTGTTCTTGGAAAAATTCTTCTTTGCCTCAAGAGCTACTAGCATAAGGAAGAAAATCTATAGAACACAACGGTATAATGGAGAATCATTATAAAAAGCTTTGTACAAGCTACTCACTACATCAAATCCAAGGCAAGTTCCTTATTTAGTACTTTTACAAGAGACTTCTATCGACTAATAGAAACATGGTTGATGCCACAAGTGGAGGAGTATTAATTAATAAAACTACTGAAGTAGCTAGAAATCTAATCGCAAATATAGAATCTAACTCCTAATAATTCAAAATGAGATCAAAAAAGTCATTTAGGTATTTCAATGACATAAATGCTTCTTTCCTTGGAAAACATCTTGCTGACCTTACTTCTCTCGTTCTTTAATTGGCTATTGAAAAGATAAAGATAGCAAAGGCTTATGAAATTTATTTTGTTATGGGACATTCAACTGATAAGTTTCCAACTCTATAAGAGAAATCCTTTAAGCAAGCTAAGTAACGTGTAGATTTCTAGGACAACCACATAGGAACTATAATCCTTATTCGAGTATATATAATCTATGTTAGAGCGACCACCCTAATACTTGGTATAGTAATGCACTAATAATCTGAGGCTGGAGAAAAATGACAACTGCCATTAGTTGATTAAAAGCATATAATTCTAATAGATTGCCATCTCAAATTGTCTTAAATTCTAATGAGAATGCAAGTATAGTAGTGTTGAGTACTAAAAAAAAGCTGGAGTTGACAAAAAAAAAGGTTTATATCTATGTAGTAAGAAGATGAAGATAAGGGTGCTATAGAAAAATAACTCCTCTTATAATAGTGCATCAACATGTAAGTCTTCAACTTTAGAAATATATAAAAATGTCTGTCTTTTCTTGAAAATTTATTAGAGAAATGAAAATACTAGCGAAATTCAGGTTTATATGAGACTTTCTATAAAAGTGAGTTAAATAGTCCTCTCATTGAATTTATTAATCAAGTGCATTGTTATGTTAAATTTTTAAAGAATTATGTCTAGTAAAAAATTGCAAAAACCTAAAAGGGATAAGAAAATAAAAGAGGAAAAAAATTTTATGTTATAATTTGGAAAAACTCTTTAAAAAGTGTAAAGATTCAAGTACATTCTACATTCCTTGCATGATAAGTGGCACTAGAAATGAAAAGGTAATGTTAGATTTAGGAGAATTTATCAATGTCATGCCATATATATATATGTGTGTGTGTGTGTGTGTGTGTGTATGTACTGCTCTTAATCTAGGAACCTTAGAAAAATGGGTATAGTCATTTAGTTAGCTGATAGATTAAATGTGCATACTAAGGAATTTATTGAAGATGTCCTTGTTTAAGTTGATAATAAATTGATTTTTCCTACTGACTATTATTGTACTTGACAAAGAAAATAAGGATCAAATAGCTCCTTTTATTACGTAATCCATTCTTAAAAAAAACTAAAACTAAGATATATGTTTATAACGACATACTTATTATAGAGTTTGAGGGCAATGATGTTAAATTTAATATATATGATGTCATGAATTTCCTTAATAATGATTATTATGAGCATGATTCATTGGGATTTCTATTTTAGTTTTTGGTTTATGCTTTTCTAAATAAAAAATAAAAAATAACGCAATAATATAACACAGAAATAAAAAAACAGCACAAAAATCGAAAAACATATAAACTAATGAAACACTCAAAAATAAAATCATAAAACGAAAGAGAAAAGCTGAACCAAACGTTCCTTATGTTTATTCGACCAATGTAGTTGAGCCATTAGCACATAATATCTTTGAGTTGAATGGAAAAGATTTATTAAGAGTTATCATTCGTGAGTACCTTAAGCAAGAAGATAATAAACTTAAATTGGATAGTAATTTGCAAAAGATAGTGAAGGAGTTGGATGAAATCCCTATGTTGAAATTAACAGGTAAAACATCTTATATTGAGCCTCCAATTCCTAAGAAATAAGCCATTACTTCTATTTTATAGGCACCCATACTTGAGTTAACGTCACTTGTAAGCCACTTCAAATATGCATACCTTAGAGATGGATAAACATTACTGGTGATCATTTCAAGCAAACTGAATTAGATGCAAGAAGAAATATCGATGCAAGTGTTGAAGATGCATAAAAAGTCATTAGATGGAAAATCGTAGACATCAAAATATCAACTCCTTTATATGTATGCATCACATTTTGCTTAAACAATTAAATAAACCAATTCGGTAACTACAAGGAAGAAAGAACCCACATATAATAGGCATGAAAAAAGGTGTTTCTTGGGAGCAACCTAAGTTTCTAATTTAGATAGTTTTATTTCACCAATTGGATTTTTGGTTATGTGTTATTACTTTTAATTTCTTGAATTTCATGTTATTTTTATATTTATTCTATGGAAATTACTGTTTTTGTGATCTAGTGTGTGTTGTTTTTCAGTTCAAAGTAACAAGGAATCCTTTTAATATGAAGTTAGAAGTAAAATAGTGGGTCTAAACAACGTCATTTAATTCGAGGAAGAAGCACTATTCTAGTTCTATGCATGGATGAGGATTTGACAAAAGGAAAAGACGGGCCCAAGCAGCACCATTTTACTCATTAGGCAAGTGTCGCTTTACATCAACAAGATGACAATAAAATAATGACAAAATTAAACGTCACCACTATCCCTTATCTCAAGTTCCTTGTAACTATTATTTTTTGCCAAAACCCTAAATTTCTCTACCTTCTCGTGTGCCACAACCCTCTATCAATGCCTATACCCTTTTTTTCCCCTATACTGCAACTATTCCTCATCTCCCCAACACCTATCTACAGTCATCTTTATTCAGTTGTAACCACTTATTATTTTTTCTGCCTACCGTAACTATTCCACTACTTCCTAGCTTATCAATATTCTCTAATATTACTGCTAAGGGTGTCAATCAAGTGGGTTAGGTTGAGTTAGATTAGGTAAGGCTATTTGAGTTCGGATTTAATCAGGTCAACACTAATTCAAGATCAGGTCGTGTTCAGGTCTGGTCATTTTAGGTTCGAGTCATGTCAGGTTCGGGTCAATTTCAGGTTAGGTAGAGTTTGAGTTGAGTTAAATTTAGGTCGGGTCAACACGGGTTGACTCGTTATGTTAAATAAAGTTTCATATATATATATGGATAAAAAAATTAATTTTCATTCCCCAAATTATAAATTCTAAATAAAAATATGTTTAATAAATTTTTTGAGATAATTATTCATAGTACTTCTAGTAATTAAAAAATAAAAATTTTAATTTGCTTACTAAGAATTTTAAAATGAGCCTTTTAACTTAAGTTGGCTTTTTTTAATCTAAGAAAAAATTTGTTTTCAAGTTTTAAAAAATTTTACTTATACAAATATAATAATTTATATGACTAAATAAAAACTAAATGGATTATTTGAGAAGATTAAAAGGGAAAAGCAAAATCAACATTTTCCTTGTAATTTTTTAAGGTTAAATGATAGGACTGAAATATCTTATTTTTTTCTTATGAATTTCATAGTGATTTCAATCCTATTTTGGTGTTTAAATACTCAATTTGTTTTCATTTTGTGTTTATATACGGTTTTAGATTTGAATACAAATACATGTTGAAAAGAAAGAAGATTGACAAATATGTACTTCAATTATGAAAAAAAAAGAAGAAGAAAAGCAAAGGAGAAAAAATTATGTTATTCAAATATATACCAAATAGCATGCTTAAGTACTACTTATATGGTATTCTCTAATAAATAAAGAAACAAATGAATTTGGATTATAATTGCAACTGTAACCTCATATGTAATTATATTTGAATCTTAATTTCTATTTTACCAATTTGGGATATGGTAACTATAATGAATTATAATAATTTGTAATCATAATGTCACTTATAGTTTACAATTCTTGCATCTGTGTTCATTGCCTCAAAATTTTAAAATTTAAAATTTTAATTAGCATAGAAAAACTTTAGTAATGGAAGGAAGTCACCAATATACCTGTGCTTCTTTAGTGCTGGCTCCAAGATGAGGTATGACAGTGACTTTCTCGTGTTGAATCGATTTGCTATCTTTAGATGGAGGTTCCTCTGTGAATACATCAAATGCAGCCTATACGAAGGAAAAAAAATCATTATTCTTTAATATACCACAAAATAGATGCATTGAATCTATGAACTATTTTTTAATGTGCAATCTTTGCATTTAATTCAGGTCAATTTAGGTTAATAAATCAGGTTAATTTAGATTCGGGTGAAAATGGGTTCGGGTTAATTTGGGTTTCGATGCATTTGGACATCAGGTCTATTAGGTTCGGGTGGAATTGGTTTCGGGTTTGATCGAGTTTGGGTCATCTCGTATTCATTTGAAATCGGGTTTGAGTTTGGGTGCAGGTCAGGTTTGGTCCATTGAATTTTTTTATCAAATCAAGTCGGGTCAGGTATGGTTCAGGGCAGGTAGGTCGAATTTATTTTTGACATCCCTAATTACTTCTAATCACATCCCTAGCCGGATTAAAGATTAGTCTTTACTTTTTATTTTAATATTTTACTGTACTTTTCTGGTATTTTTCTTTGTGTTTATTTTTAACATCATCACAATGTTGAAAGGAAAACTTAAAGCTAAGGCACAATCAAGGACCATTGAAATTCGATGAACTTAAGTTGTATCGAAACCATCACCAATCAAACCCACGGTCACTAGAACCAATAATAGAGACTTCGAACTTGGTACAACAAGAAGAACCAAGTGTTCCTCAACTCAGTACAATCCCACATTGATCACAAATAAAAAAACAAGTAGAGATTGCCAACAATTTGAAGTTAAAAACTAGGAGGATACACAAATTTCATCAATGTAGAAGACAAAAATAGATATTCTTCAATTTGTTAGCAGAAAATTCAAACATGTGAGTTTTTTCGTAACCTTACTCTTAAGCAATTGAATATTCATGATGAATTTAATGAATTGATTGGTAGAAATAGGTGGCATAGCTATATTATCATTAATTGTCTTTATTGGTCCTATTTAGCTCTAAGTTAATGATTCCTAAATCAAAACCTTCAAACAATTTTGCAAAAGATAAATAAACAATTATATAAACAGTATAAAAATGGAATAAACAATATAAAAAACTTTTTGTTAAAACTTTAAATTAAAAGTTAAGGGAAGAATGCATAAATCGAATTTTTATAGTGTTTCGGTGAGAACCTCTTTACTTAAGTCCACTCCTCAACTCCTCATTGGGTATTCCATTATCAAAAAGCACAAGTATAACTTAACAATCCCCTTTTTCAAGGCTTTAGGACAACCTTTAACAATCTCATAATTTCACAACCTTTCAAATTCTAAAAATAAAATTGAAGAATTTTTTCACTAGGCTTACAAAATATTTGAAAGGACTCTCTAAACACTTAGAAATGGATGCATAAAAGAGCTCACACAACTCACATAAAAGCAACCTTAAAACTTAACTAAAATTAATAAAAACATACATTTTTTTCTTTAAATGACTTATAGGATTGTTTCTCAACACTATGATGCATAAAACCTTATGCAAGACACTTATTTATGATAGTTTTTTAACCTACTAGCCATTTATAAATGTTGCCTAACGTTCAAAAGCATTTAATTGAATTTACTATTGCACATCTAAGCATTAGAGCACGATCCGTGCATGTGTTAGTTAATCAACCTTTATAGTTGATCATGTATCTCTATTAGTCTGCTGAACAGGCTTCTAGAAACACATTTTTTGACTGCATGAAATATATTGGTCTACCAGTAATTAGTCAATCACTATTAAACAATCAATCCTTGTTCAAAATGTTTTTTCACAAGTTAAACTCCATCAAACACTTCCAAATTAATCCAAAACACTTCCCAACACTTAAAAAAAAATTTCTTAACTCACTCATACATTGAAAATTTCACTAAAAACATTTTAACTTATCAAAAGGAGTAGTTAAAAACATTATCCCCATATTTTCCTCTTGATTATGCAATTTGTGTGTATAATCTAAATATGAATGCAATTATATATGAATGAGCCCTTTAATCACCAAAAAGAGAAAAAGCAAAACTTATATAAAATAATTACAATTAAAAATATATATATATAATATAACTTGACTTTCCATCTTGAGTCTTCTTCACTTGATTATCATAAACTCTATTTTGACTCCAAAACTCCAAAACTTAACTTTTTTAGCTTCATCAACAAACTTATCTTTTAAAAACCTTTTACACAACAAAATATTAGTATAAAGATTGTTTTTTCATGATTAAAACAAGGTAGAACCTCCTTAATTCAACAATCTCTCTTTTTTATGATGAAAAAAATCCTATAATATTATAAACCATAAAACTGAAAGTAACCATAAATGATTCCAATTTTACTCAAATTCACTTTATATCATATAAATATTATTAATAAGTTGCAACCCTTTATACAATACCAAAAATAACATAACTAATACATTGCAAATGCAATATCATAATTAAATCTCTAAACATATCTAAAAATCTCAATTACTAACTTCCCCCTAAATTTATCAAAATTTTGCAATAGTTTCCACAAAGTCATTTTCAACTTAAATTTGACAATATAAAAATTACCAACTCCCCCTAAATTAGTTAAAAATCATTACCCCCTAAAATTTATGCATTATAATCAAACAATTCTTACTCCCTATAAATAAGATATAATATCACATCTATCCCTTTCCCTTTTTGGAATTATAAAAAGGTAAATGTAAACATATAAAATAAATTATAATAACACAAATAAAAAAATATGGTGAAAAATAAATAAGAATCATAATGAACTACCATCTATCATGACTAACTCTCTTTTAATTATTCAAAACATATCCTCATACATTTGTTTAGTAAAAATATCCATTAATTGATGTAGGAATGTACAAACTCTACTTCTGTCTCACCATTTTGAACATGATGGCTAATGAAATGATACATAATGTCTATATGTTTTACCCTAGAATGATGGATGGGATTATTTGTTTAAAATATTACCTTTTATTGTCACCTCTAATAGAAAATTCGTTAAGCTATATCCTGTAATCCCTAAGTTATTGTCTAAGCTATAGAATTTGAGTGCAATAATTACCAATGGCTACATATTTAGCTTCTGTTATAAATAAAATAGTAGAATTTTATTTTCTACTAAGTCAAGACACTAATGCATTGCCTGAGAATTGACATCACTAGATATACTCTTTCTATCTAAAAAATTAGCTGCATAGCTCACATCTAAATACCTAGTTAAATAAAAAAATGTGTTCATAAGATATCAAAGGTAGGGCATTTTTCCTATATTTATAGGAACTTCTGTATCAGAAATAATGGTATCTCCAATTATAGCCCCTCTTAGATGTAAAATATATCTTAAAATTACAAGACGTTTATACTGCCTCTCAAACTCAAACTGAGATGCTCTAGCACTACTTCCTAAGAGTAGTGTGTCTACCGATTTTACCATAATGACTTGCTCAAACTTATAATAAACTATTTTTATTCAATCGTCAAAGCATACAGTTTATAGCTAACAAATGTTACTCTCTAGGACATGCTTAAAACCTAACATATAAGCATATGCTAAACATTATATAAGGCCTATTTATATTTAAATATAACAAACTATCAATTGTATCTGTATATTGATTAACATCTACAAACTTACCATCCTCATCTTTGTTCAACGTAGTGGACATGTCTAGAGATTTGGCTTAATCCTTCCTAAAATGGTTGAGTAGCTCCTTTGTATACGTGAATTGATTGATGAATAACCCTTCCTTCATTTGTTTGATTTAAAGTTTAAGGAAGAAGTTTAACTTGCTCGTCATACTAATTTCAAATTCTTAACTCATACACTTTTAAAACTCTTGACATAAAACCTCATTAGTAGTATCAAATATAATATCATCCACATATATTTGAATAATTAAAATATCATCTTTTTCTTTCTTAATGAACAAAGTAATATCTACCTTTTCCTTTGAAAATCCATTTTCATATGATGCTCTAAGAGTTTATTTTAAACCATACAATAATTTAAAAAGTTTAAAACATGGGGATTGTTGCACATATACTTCTTCTTGAATAAGAATCATTAAAAAAATGCACTTTTCACATATATTTAAGAGGCTTAAAACCCAAGTATGATGCAAATACAAGTAATAGTATAACTTCTTCTAAACTAGCTATAAGGGTAAATGTCTAATCCTAATCTATGCCTTCTTCTTAGTTATACCTTTTGGCTACTAACTTAGCCTTACTTCTCAGCATGTTGTCTTATTCATCGAATTTGTTCTTAAAGACCTATTTTGTGCCTATAATAGGGTGATCCTTTGGCATTGGTACTAAAGTCCATACCTTATTTCTTTCAAATTGGTTTAACTCTTCATTAATGGCCAAAATCTAATGTTCATCCCTTAAGGTTTTTTTTTTTTTTTACATTCCTAGGTTTAATTTGAGATATAAAAGTGAGATGACATAACTTCTTAAAATGAGATCGAGTGGTTACCTTTTGTTAAATGTCACCTAATATTTCATTCGATGGATGATCCTTCTTGTATTTCCAATCATTTGAAAAGTTAGCATCCTTCATTTTCTTACTTAGTTAAAAAAATAGCCTCTTATAGTATGTTTTATGTATCCTCATTTTCCTTTTCTAGGGATAGCTATTCCAATTCTTTAGACAAAGCTACCTCATTATATTCAAGATCTCTCTTGTTTTCAAAAGATTAGTCTCATCAAACATAACATATATAGATTCTTCAATAACATAAGTTCTTTTGTTAAACCTACAATAAGCTACTAGTTAATGAGTAGCCTACAAAAATGTTTTCATCAATTTTATAATCAAATTTAATTAAACTATACTTAGTATTCAAAATATAACATTTGAACCCAAAGATCTTAAAATAACTAATTTCAGGTTTCTAACCCTTCCAAAGTTTATATAGGGTTTTCTAAGTTAATGATTCATAATTCACGAACTCTCTAAAAAATGTTGTGAAAATTAAATAAAAAATTGTATAAATGATATAAACAATGGAATAAACAATATAAACAATTTTGTAAAGTAAAACTTTAAAGTAAAAGATTGAGGAAAGAATGCATAAATCAAAATTTTATAGTGGTTAGATGATAATTTCTTTACCTACGTCCACTCCTTAACTCTTCATTGGTTATTCCACTATAAAAAATCTCAAAATTACAATTTAACAATCCCTTTTCATCTCAAAATTTTATAGCCATTCAACCTCTGAAAATACATTTGAAGAAGTGTTTCACTAAGCTCACAAAGCATTTGAAAGGGCTCTCTAAACATTTGGAAATTAATGCATAAAATAGTTCACACAACTTGAAAAAAATAACCTCAAAACTTGTTGTTTGTTTTTCTTTTTGGTTTTCCTCGGTTGTGTTTTGAATTTGTAACTAATGTCTCAACCTATTTCTGATCCTTTTGATAGTTTTAATCTCCTTTATTTAAGGAGATAGCCCTAGTTATTTCTTAATGTAAATTTTTATTGAAATAGGCCTTTTTTTGTATTTTTGTACAGACCCACTCTTTTGATTAATCTAATATTGATTTATAAAAAAAAAACCCTTTAAACTTAACCAAAACTCATAAACCATATACTTTGTACTTTAAGTAACTTGTAGGATCATTTCTCAATAATTTGATTTATAAAACCTTATGCAAGGCATTTATTTACAGTGATTTTTTAGGATACTAGTTGTTTATGAATGTTGCCTAACATTCAAAAGAAGTTAATTCAGTTTACAATTGCATAGTTAAACATTGGAGCCTGATATGCACATGTATTGATCAATTGACCTTCATACTTCGATCAATGCCTAGGTCATCGATATATGTCTCTCGGTTGGCCGAACTAGCTACCATATGCACTTTGGTCAACCACCATTGGTTAAATGACTGTTGTTCAAACTAATTTTTCATATGTTAAACTTAATTAAACACTTTCAAATCAATCCAAAATACTTTCCAACACTTCAAAATCATTTCTACTCACAAATACATTGAAAATTTTCCTAAAAATATTTTAACAGATCAAGAGGATTATTTCATAACATTGTCTATATTCTTTTTCTTAATTATGCAAATTACATGCATAATCCAAATATTGAACCAAAGTTGGTGCCACCTTTGATTAGATGACAAAAATATTTTGCTTATATATTTATTGAGATTGATATACTGAGATAGGTTTGGTGGAAACACACCTTGAAGGGCATCGTGGAGCCTTAAAATTAAAGAACACTATCTAAAGCGTTTAGAGAAGTTATTAAAGTTGATGAAGACCATTAGAGCATTGGAACTCCAGTAGGGCTTACTTGAAGATCAAGATGTTGGATAAAGTATTAAGCTATGAGATAGAGTGTTTAACAAGATTTTTCAATGTAAGTTTTTGTGTTAGTCTCTATTTAGTCTTACCATATTGTCTAAAGGCTCACTTCATGCATTTATATATAGTATTTTATATATAGAATGCATAATCGAGAAGTCTTGTATGTGAATGATGTGTTCGAAAAATGATTTTAATGTATGAATAAATGTTTGCATTTAATGTATGAATGTATATGAAATTGATTAAGGAATTTCTTGGATTGGTAAGGTTTAATAATTGATTAAGGAAATGTGTGAACTAAAGTTTTGTGACTTGGTAATGTGTGTGATTGAATGTGATAAGATAGAAATGAAAATGTTAGGATAAAGTGAAGATGGTAAAGTAGATGTACTAGATTGAGTTAAGTTGTTTAATTGTGATATATTGAGTTAAAATATGTTTGATGATGTTTAGAATGTGTTAGAATATAGTTGAATAAGTTAAAAATGTTTTAAAGTGTTAGGAATAGTTTAGGTGGTTTGGATATGTTTTAGTCAAGTTATGATGTATTTTTTAAGATGCCTAAGGGTAGTTTATCAGGGGATCAATGGCGCCATCATGCAACCCACTTTCATCTGGACTTTAACAGTGATACATTAATGGCACTATTGTTGCTCAATCTCAACCATCGTTGCTGTCCAGATTTTATGCTCTAACAACTATTTCTTAGGGTTAATAGTAAAAAAAGTGATCAACTTTTACATATTTTTTTAATTAAGTGATCAACCTTTTAAAAGTTTTAATTAAGTGACTAACGTTTGTAAAGTTAACCAGTTGAGTGAAAAAGGTTGACGCCATTAGTCTCTGGTGACGAACTCGACCCGACCCAACCCGACCCGACCCAATCTAACCTTTTTACCTTTTTCGATTGATTTTTTAAACGTTAACCATTTAATTGAAAATTTTCAAAGGTTAGTCACTTAACTTAAAAAATGTTAAAAGGTTAGATTAATAACCTATTTTAAAATTTTTAATATATATTTATCTCATAAATGAATATTTTTACATAATATTTATAAAGACAATTAAAGTATTTAATTATTATTAAGTAAAAATAATA
>JAOXYD010037856.1:0-13847 GCA_028565735.1 Pinacopodium congolense | reverse complement strand
AAACATTTAAACACAATATAGGGGTCATAATGCATCAAATTCACTATCAAAATCATATCAATTTTGACCCCTATCAAAGTTTATGTTGAGCAAGCCCCTAGTTTTCAACGATATGATGCACCCAAACATATTTATAAACTATCCAAAGCATTATACTGTTTAAATTAAGAACCTAGAACATCGTACAATAGATTAATTGCATTTTTGTTTGCAAATAATTTTGAAAAGGGGGAAGTAAATACTACAATATTTATTAAGAAGTATAAAAATGATTTTTTAATTGTTCAAATATATGTAGATGATGTTATTTTTTGTGATACTAATGAACATCAGTGTGAAGAACTTGCTAAGTGTATGAAGAGGGAGTTCAAGATGAACATAATGGGAGAATTAAAGTTCTTCCTCGGACTCTAAATCAAGCAAATAAAAGATGGAATCTTCATCAATCAATCTAAGTATACATGGGAACTTCGTAAGAGCTTTCGCATGGATCAAACCAAGCTTTTATGCACTCCCGTGAGCACATCTACCAAGTTGAATAAGGATGAATATGGTAAATAGGTAGTTGTAAAACTATTTTGAGGTATGATTGGTAGTTTGTTTTATTTAACTACTAGTCATCCTGATATTATGTTTAGTGTTCGTTTATGTGCAGGTTTTCAATCTTCTCCTAAGGAATCTCATTTTTTAGCTATTAAAACGTATTTTACGATACTTTTGTGACACATTGTACTTAGGACTTTGGTGTCTTAAAAATGCATCTTTGGACTTGGTTGGATATTCTAATATTCATTATATAGGTCGTTTACTAGATAGGAAAAGTGCATATCATGCATGCCATTTCTTAGGAAATGCATTAGTTTAATGGTTTTTAGCGAAACAAAATTATATTGCATTTTTTATGGTGGAAGCCGAATATATAGTTGCCTGTAGCTATTACACTAAAGTATTATGGCTTAGACAACAACTTAGGGATTACAGTTTCAATATTGATAGAATTGCCATACAATGTGATAATACAACTACTATTTGATTGACTAAGAACCCCATCCAGCATTCTAGGACTAAATATATTGAAATTCGATATCATTTTATTAGAGATCATGTGTAAAATATTTTCACTAAATCATTATGTGAAGACCATCTTTATACAATTAGAAAAGATATCGGTACGATTAATGTGCATTCTCTATGACGTCTTTAACCCTTTTATGTTGATTCCAAAAAGGGGGAGAGGTGATATGTGATATGTACGAGATATCTTTTGTATTCACCTTATGCATGAATTTAGCGAGAGTAAAGTTTTGAATTCCTATTTATTTTAGGGGGAGTTTCTAAAATATTTATATTTTATGTTGTGTTTTAATATCACATGGTTTTTTTATTACTAAAAATGGGGAGATTGTTGAATTAAGGGAGCTTCCACCTTGTTTTGATGATGAAAAAACACCTTTATTACTAATATTTTGTTTAGTGTGTTGGAAAGCAGAGTCTTAAAGTGTTTACGAGAAGTAAATATGCTCATTCGAGTGTGAATGTTCTTGTTGGCTAAAGATCAGTCGACTAAATGGACACTGATCGACTGAATGGACACTGATCGACTAAATGCATCAAAACGAAGGTCCAGTCAACCGAATACATCTGCAAAGAGGAATGGTCAACTGAGTTTCAAGGTCAGCCGACCAAATGTATAAAACTAGAAAGCCAGTCGATCGAACTAAGAAGATTACGCAGTGAAAAATCAGGAACTGTCATATTACCCAATGGTCACAATCATTAATTGCAAAGATGAATGTTGGAGATTTACCAACGGATTGTTAATCTTGATTAGCAGTATAAATAGTTATTTTAGCATGGAGTAAAGACAATGAAAGAAAACAAGTTACAGTGAAATACATGAAGCCTTGGAATAGTTCCCCATATTGTCTTTAAAGTGGTTTAAAGATAGTGAGCATTGTTATTGTGTACTCCTTGAGAGTGAGTGTCCTTCTAGCACACTAAAGCATTATACTAGTGAGGTTATTCTTGAGCCTTCAAAAGGAACATGGCAAGGTTATTCTTAAGTCTTAGAAAAAGAACACGAGAGGGTTATCCTTAAGCCTAAAAGGAGTATGTAAGTTGTTAAAACTATGATTTCTTATATTGCTTTCTAATTTTATTCAATAAGTTCAAGTTTATTTCATTCATTTTCTCCTCTTCATTTATTTAGCTTCCATAATTTCTCTAAAAGTGTTGGTGTAATTTGTATATACTTTTTTAACCTAATTCACCCCCCTCTTAGGTTCCATGTAGGACCAACAAGGACTAGTACCTATAGATAGGAACATGATAGATGCAGCTAGTAGAGGGGCATTACTCAACAAGACACCAACTTATGCAAAGAGGTTGATAACAAACATGGAATCCAACTTTTAATACTAAGGTAATAGGAATAACATCCTAACCTCTACAATGAAAACTAAGGACATTGATATCTGGAGGTTAAAGCAGTAAGTCACAAACCTCACATCATTGGTGGACTAAGCCATTATTAAAAAGGGGAAGGCCAAGGTATGTAAAATATGTTCATTATCTAGTCATTTAGTTAATTTATGCCCTACTTTACAGGATGACCAATAGATGTATGCTATCATAGGTTCCACGGACAATAGCAAAGGTATGATCTTTTCGCTTCCACCTATAATCCAGGGTGGAAGGATCATCCCAACTTCAAGTATGGTAATCCACAACAAGGAAGTAGCTTCCATGTGTTCCATTTTACATATCATTAATAGTAACAACAGTAAGGGTTCCATACAACACTAATTCTCTAATAGAATCACCCGCCATTTCAACCAATACCCCCACCTTTATATTGATCATAAAAAATTAGAGATATGTATTTTTAATAAATTTTTAAGAACTTAGCTACTAACACTCTTCAATTCTAGCAGGAAGTGAGAAGTAGTCTAAAGAACTTGGAAAGTTAGGTAAGTCAATTGACTAACATAGTAGGGAAGTCGTAAGCCTAGAGCTTGACAAGACTTTTGCACCATTATTTTGTGCACTAGCTAGGAGATAAAAGGTCCAATAAAGAAGAAGGATAAGCAAGAAGAGGAAGAAGAAATTTAGATAGTAAAGAAGGAGGAACACAATCCTCCTAAGGTAAGTCCCTCACACCTTATTTCTACTAACCAACTTTCTATTCCAATTCCTTGTAGGTTAGCTAATAATAAGCAACACGACAAGGAGAGAGAGGTATTGGAGTTATTTCGCAAGATGGATGTCAATATACCTCTGTTGAAAGTAATCAAGTAAGTTCTGCATTATGCCAAGTTTTTAAACGGAGCTGTATACCAACAACAGGAAATTGAAGGGAGATGAGAAAGTCAGTATAGGGGCAATGTGTCAGCAGTCCTACAAAGGAATTTACCCCTCTAATCTAAGGATTCATGTGTTTTTACGATCCTTTATAATATAGATAACATGAGGTATGAAAGATAATATTGATTTAGGAGTTTCAATTAATGTTACGTCACTTTTTGTTTTTAAAGCTCTAAATCTTGTATCATTAAAAGAAACTTATGTTATCATACAATTAGCTAACCAGTCTAACACTTACCCCTAGGAGGTTATTGAGGATATTTTAGTGCAGGTAAATGAGCTTGTTTTTACTATAGACATTTACGTGTTAGACGTGTAGGGTGATGACTCTTCAAATCCTTTGACAACTTTTTTATTAAGACCATTCTTAGAGACGTCTTCGATGAAGATTGATGTATATAGCGAGGTATTGACGATGGAGTTTAATGCATAGGTCATCCATTCAACATTTTTGATGCTACGTGTTACACATCAGATTGTAAGTCAATAGTTCAGTTGGATATTATTGATTCTTTGGTAGAACATTGATTTTTTTCTTTCTGCAGGTGATCCTTTATAGGTAGCCTTCACAACTCTAATAGAAAAGGAGATGTATGATTGTTGGTGAGACAAGTTTGAGTTTGGAGAGGATGTGAAGGAAGAAATTAAAGCCGTTAAGACATATCCTCAATATCTTGGTAGGTAAGTCTCTCACTTTTTACAATTACCCATTTGTACTATCTGCTTGTTACCTTTTATTTTGCAAGCACCAGAAGTAGAGATAAAGCCCCTACCAGATCACCTCACGTATGCCTATTTAAGAGTCAATAATACCCTTCCAGTGATCACAGTGAGAGACCTTACTAAAATGAAAAAGGGAACCTCATGATAGTGTTACATAAGTATAAAATGGCATTAGGATGGACAGTTATAGATATCAAAGGTATTAGTCCTATTTTGGGTATGAAAAAGATTTTTATAAAAGAAGGAGCTGTCCCAGTCCATCAATTACAAAGGCACCTCAACCCATCGATGTTGGAGATGGTAAATAAGGAGATAATGAAGTTGCTCAATGTGGGTGTCATATACCTTATCTCAGACAGCAAATGGGTAAGTCATTCCTAATAATTCATGAATCACAGTGGTGCAGAACGATGCCGAAGAGATGGTTTCAACCAGAATGTAGAATGGATGGAGAGTTTACATTGGTTACCACAAACTTAATAAGTCATAAAGACCATGTTCCTATAACCTTTGATAACCAAATGTTAAAGTGTCTTACTTGTCATACTTATTATTGCTTTCTTAATGTTATTCAGGTTTTCTCGAGGTGACCATCACTTTAAAAGACCAAGAGAAGACAACTTTCACATGCCCATATAGGACCTTCACCTATTGAGGGATGCCATTTGGATGTACAACACACCCACCACATTTCAAAGGAACAGTGTAAGTATCTTTCTTTATTACCTTAAACAAATCATCTAAGTTTTTATGGAAGATTTTACCATACATATGGATTGCTTTGATGAGTGTTTAGATCACCTCATTTTGGTTCTTAAGAGATTCCTTAAAACGAACCTTATTCTTAGTTCTAAAAATTGTCATTTTATAGTTCAACAAGGGGTAGTTTTAGGAGATGTGATCTTTGTCGAGGGTATTAAGGTTGATAGATCCAAGATAGACCTTACTTTACCCCGCTTTTGTACAGGAAGTTCACTCTTTTTGTTTAGTCAAGTAAGCTCCTATAGCAAGTTTATTTGAGACTTTTAAAAGATTGCACAGCCATTGTGTAGCCTATTTAAAAGGACATAGAGTTTTTTTTTTATGATCAATTCAAGAGGGCATTTAATGTGTTGAGGCAAAAGTTGGTTACTGTCCTTATTCTACAAACCCCAAATTGGAGTTTGGTTTTGAAGCTAATGTGTAATGACTCCGACCATGCTATTGGAGTGGTTTTAGGCCAACAAGTAAGGCAGATTCCTCATGTCATCTACTATGCTTCGAAGAATCTAAAAGAAGCTTAAGCAAACTACACCACCAAAAAAAAATAACTCCTTTCTATAGTTTTTCTTTTATAAAAGTTTAAATCTGATTTGTTAGGTACCAAAATTATTATTTATTTTGATCATGTAGCTTTAAATTATCAGCTAGCAAAGAAGGAAACAAAGCTGAGGCTCTTCTGTTGGATACTCCTACTTCTGAAATTCAAGATAGAGATCAAGGAAAAAAAGGTCTCGAAGAACAGAGTAGCAGATCATTTGAGTCCTTTAGTGGAGCACGAAGCGAATACAGGTCCTATCAATGATGACTTCCCAGTTCAGTAATGGCATGCAATACAGCTGGCAACTCCCTAGTATGTTGATTTAGTAAATTGCTTAGTTTCTAATCAATTTCTCGCAAATTTAACCAAATTGAAAAGGGTAAGGATGAAAAGTCAAGCCAAGTTATGTGTTCGAGATAATCCACACTTGTAGTCGTATTATATGGATTAAGTCATAAGAAGGTGCAAACTTGATTCTAAATTTTCTTCCATTTTGACCATTTTTCATTCTTATGCATGTAGAGGTCATTCTGGAACAAAGTGGATAGCTCCCAAGGTCTTAGAGTGCAAATTTTACTGGGCATCTCTATTTTGAAATGCTTACGATTTTTGTATGACTTGTAACAACTGTCAATGCACATGTACGTTGGGTCTTTATAAGGAAATGCCCTAAACCCAATATTGATTTGTGAGATCTTTGATGTTTAGGCCATGGACTTCCTGGGTCCCTTCCCTTCTTTATTTGGATTTTTAGTAAATTTTGCTTACTGTTGACTATTATAAGGTTCCAATCATATATTTTGATGATGACAAAACATTATTGTTACTGATGCTTGAGTGTTGGCGTAGTTGTAAGATAGGTAAATGTTTAAAGTACAAGATCATGTTTTTGGACCCTGATGTAGAAGAGCTCAAACATGGATGAAAGGATAAAGAATGAAGATCAAGTGATGAAAGAAGATCAAGACATGAAGATCAAGTTTGGATAGATTAGGAAGGTGTCTTAAAATGTAAGTTTTTTACACTTGATCTTAATTAACACTTGAAATGGCTTTCTCATATTTGTATCATCATTTGCATTAACTTTTTTCATATAAGATTTTTAATTGAGGTTTTAGTTATTAATTGGATTTGAATATGGCATTGAATTGTTAGGAATTGTCTTATAATGTGTCACTAGCATAAAATTGCATAATTAAAAGCTAATGTGATAAATTATGTAAATGTACACCTCATCATAAGTTTAAGTGAATTGAAATATTTTTTTGAATCTATTTATTATGTGAATTTTAGTTTATGATAGTTTAGGAAATGTTTGAAATGTTTTAAAGATTACTTAAGAATGAAAAGTTTTTATAATCAAGGATAATTCTTATGTTTGAATCATTTAAAAGTTTTTGGAAATTGAAAAAAGCCTTGATAAATCTTTTAAAACATGTTTCTTGCCTTGATTACTAATAAGACAACATTTGGATAGTTAATAATTGTTTGGTTATTTGTTTGCAATTTTAGAATTTCAATTCATTTGATTTGACCCATTTGTTGACATACCTCAAATCTGTCTAGATTTGAGTTATCATCATTTAAACTGATTTTTTAGTGAACAAATATATTTTTATTGCTTCAAAGTCATCATGCACACTTTGATTAATCTCTCAATAGTGCTCTATAGTTTTTACTTCAATTTTTCAAGCACTTAAAACGTTGAGTGAATCTATTAAAACTCAAATTACTCAAAGTTGTCTCTATTTTTTATTATCCTTTATGTTCTTTTATTCTTAACACTTAAATCCATTTTCATTGTTGTAAATTTTTTATTTTCATTTTTATTAAGGTCTCAAGGGTATGCTAGAATTTTTGTTTCAATTTTTAGGCTATTATGTTGTTGGCTTAAGCTTAATTTTACAAATTAATCAAAGTTGCCTCTAATGGCGCGTTTAGGGTTTAGAGATTTTTCTCTTTTTGTCTTCTAAATGACTAGGTTTGACTCCCAATGGCTCTAAACCCTTCCAATCCATATTTATATCTTTTAAAAACACTTTCATCACTCTTTAATGCTCAAGAAACAAGTTTACAATATCAAAAATCACAAACTCCTTAAACTTTCCTAGATTTTGTTGTTCTTAATATTCTTGGTTCGAACTCTTCTCTTGCTATCTTAATCCATTAATAGGTGCGCTAAATTGGATTCTTTTGAACTTAAAAAGGTCTAGAGATTGTTTGATCTTTTTTATTTTGTAAGGTTATTTCATTCGTTTTAAGCTTAATTTTCTAAACATATCAAGAGTGTATATGTTTATAATGTTCTTACTTTAATCACAAGTTTAGCTATCTAAATCACATTTAGATATGTTTACTTTAATCCCATCCTTCACCTTATTCAACAAAATTATCAGAAGAGTGGTCATCGCTTTGAGGAGGGCGTGAGGAAGATGATCCAATAATCTTCTTCTATTGCATAATAGCTTTTATGTTTAGGTCTTAAAGTGCCAAATAATTCATTTCCACAATTTCAACATGTTGCAAGTGCATAAGAGTAAAAGACTAAACAAACACAGGGATTAGACCATCAAGATTAACATTATAAAATTGAGTAATAGCCGTGACAATATAACCCATGCCTAGATAGTTTTGATTCTTTGTTATTGCTTGATGCAAAGTATGAAAAATGTGGTGTGCTATGCAAACTTTGTGATTGATGTCCATAGACCACAAAAGAAATAGTTCTTTAATTGAGCCTTTGTTTCTTTGAGACTTATTGAAAGTTACATGACACATAAATTTATCTAAAACTAAATGGGTATGGATAAGTATAAGAGAGTTAGATGGATTATGAACATCAAACTTATCTAATATCATAGGTTTCTTTCAATATGCAACATACTTAAAGTCAAGATTGTTATTATATGTCTTTGATTTTGGAAACTTAAATATGGTGTTCAAGATATTATGAGTTAGATTATATGGTTTTCCTAGCAGTCTACACTAAAATTCATCTAAAGTCTTAGGATCATATTCAATATTCTTGTATAATTCCAATGTCAATTCTTCAAACACCACATAGTCAAAATGGATGAATTTCTACTAACCTACCTTTTTACATAATTGCTCAATCTTTCAATCCAACTTCTTCAAGAATCCAAAAATTTTAATGCTTAAGGGTAGCAATAAACTTGCCCTTAAATTGTAGGAATTTTATACCTTCTTCATGACTAAAAATTGGAAAAGGAGCACTAAATTTATGAGTCATATCATGTGTTCCATGTTTAGGAGCCACTTATTTCCCTTTAGATTGTTTGTTTCCTACAACTTGTCTTCTCTTAGATGCCATGATGTTGAGCCCTATGCAAAATTTGTAAAAATAAACACAAAAGGGAAGGTAAGATGCAAGCAATAGGGAAAATAGGGAAAAATATTTTAAAGAAGATGTGACTCTAGAAGAAAAGAAGTGAAGCCTTGAAGATTTCTAAAGGATTTATGGAAAATTGATGTAAAGTTTAAAGGAAGTGGATGATTTGGGTAAAGAATGGCTAAAAATAGAGAGAAGAGGGGGGAGGAGTTGCACTTGGAGAGGGAAAGTTTTATACAAGTTAGGGTTTTAGTAAAAAAATAAAGAAAAAAATTTGAAAAGAAAAAAACGTAAACCACGTAACTGACATTGTCACTGTAGCGACAACGTAGCTTATGGCAGGAGGTCCTTACGTCGCTACAATGACAAGAGTTCTAAGGACCTCCTCCTATGTCGTTATACCGACAAAGGGACAATGTCACTATAGCGACAGCGTTATAGCTATATTATAACATTTTTTTTTCATTTTTTAATTTTTAATTTTTTTAACTTTTATTTATTTATTTATCTATTTAATCTTCTGAGTGTCCATACCTATATGTAAACACTAAACCGTCAATAATTTAATAAAATTTAATAACTTTAAGTGAAAAATATAATAAAGACCTTAATTAAACACGCACATCAATAATTACACTAACTACGAATAAAAAACATGCTAAAGTTAAAGTCATTAGCTTCATTAATGCCAAATTCGATAAGATTAAATAAGGCAAAGGAAGGTTATTACTTCCCTATCACATGATAGTATGCCTCCAAAGTATGGCTTGCATCTCTGACCATTAACTTTATAGGTTTCTCCTTTGTCATTTTCCAATTCCAATGCTCCATGTTTGAATACTTGAATAAATTTAAAGGGATCACTCTAACGAGAGTTGAGCTTTCCTAGAAATAAATGAATTCAAGAGTTAAATAACAATACCTAATCAATGCATTTGAATTCATTCTTTTTTATGTGTGCGTTATGCCAGTTCTTCATTCTTTCCTTGTAGAGCTTAGCATTCTCATACGCATCAAAACGTAGCTCCTCCAACTCATTGATTTGCAGTAGCCTGTACTTTATGGTTGCTTTAACATTAGGGCTCAATGCTTTGGTAGCCTAAAACACTCAATCTTCTAGTTCCACGAATAAGTGGCAAGCTTTCCCATAGACTAGACGGAAGGGAGTGGTACTTATATATGTCTTGAATGCAGTTTGATATGCTCATATGCTTCATCAAGCTTTAGTGCCTAATCATTCCTCGAACCATATATTATTTTCTCTAGAATGCGCTTTAACTCCTTATTCACTACTTCAACTTGGACACTTATTTGCGGATAATAAGGTGTAGCCACTTAATGGTAATCTCTATATCTCTTGAGCATAACTTCAAAGGACTTATTGCAAAAGTGCACTCCTTCATCACTAATGATTGCCCTCGATACTCCAAACCTATTAAATATTCATTTAATGAACTTCTGCACTACCTTACCATCATTGGTTGGAGTAGCTACTTCTTCTGCCCATCGAGAGACATAGTACACATCAACTAGGATATAAGTGTTGCCGAATTAAGATGGAAATGGACCTATGAAATCGATGCCACTTATGTCAAAGACCTCCTCTTCTAGAATTTTGGCGAGTGGAATCAAATAGTGATACACTTTATGGTATTTCTATACGTGTTTCAATGCCATTTCATCCCTGTTTTATTTTTTAAATTCTTAATTTGTATTCCTTTTTGCTTTTTTTATGCATATGTGACCTTAAGGTACAAATACAAGTTGAAAGAGGCCAAACTTTAAGCAAAGATTGGATCACAATTGGAACTAGAAGAGGTGTGGAACCAATATTGGGACTTAGAGCATCATGGTATAAAGATCCACAGCAAATTTCAAGGTCATATAACAAGCCATGAAGAGCGGAAAACAAAAAGAACAAGACAACTTCAGTTGAACATTAGTTTTGGTATAGGTGACTTCAATGATGCATTAGCTACAAATTTAGAGGTCAAATTACTTTGCAATTTTGTGATGTGCAATAACAGCATGTGAGAAGCCTACATACCAAATTTCACAGCAATTGGAGCTATATAGAAGAAATTAGAGCTTAAACGGCGAAAGGGGCAGAAGTTGTCAAATTCTGGGATAAAAACAAAATTTGTAAAATTATTTCGTTTTTATAATTCTTAGAAGAAAATTTGACGAAATTTCTCCCATAACATCTCCAAAACCCTAGCAGCCCTCTAAGACATATATAACGGGCATAAAAAGCATAAGAAAGGCAGCCCTTACATTTTCTAAGCTCTCCATTCATTTTGCAGCTATCTTCTTCTTTATTTTATGTTTTTTTGTTTCTTTTTCCATGTTTTAGGTTAGATTAATTATTTTCTTGTACTTTCTTGTTTCTACTTCATTTATTTCTTATGCTAGACCTTAGATACTTACTGTTCTTGATGTTTTTCCTATTGTTTATGCATTTATTTTCTATTATTCCCTATTTTCATTGTGTTTGTTTTACTTTTGTATGGAATCTTAGTTTTTAATTAATATAAGTTTTGTTTCTTTTATTTCTAGCATATTCTCATTATTTAGGTCATTTTTTATTCTTTATTGTTGGTTTTTTCTGCATTTTTAATTTGTGTTTTGTATTGTTTTCGTGATGTTAGGCTAGTTGTATTGTGGGTTGGAAGATATTGATGGATCTTATGCTTAATAATTGTGAGAATTTAATTGAATTTAATTGAGTTTTGTGATTTAGGTTAGGATTGAATTGGGACTTCGCATAAATGTCATGAATTAAGGATTAAGGCTTAGGATTAACTACCCTAGGTATAATTCTTAGATCAATTGCTAGGTGGGGCTTGAGATACGTAATTGTCCATAGTTAATATCGCAAGTAGCAATAGGTTGATTGGGTTTGTAGGTAAACTTACCTAATTATCTAGGATTCCATTCATCTAGGTTACATGGTCCGAGCTTCTGTGACTAAGGCTTAGGTTAGTCATTCCTTAATTTGTTAATGCTGTCGTATCATTAAATCTAGAGAGTTTATTCTAGGTTGCCTCGTGGTTAAAGGTAGGTTTTCTATCGTATATGACTTATCTAAATTTTGAGGAACTGAGGGTTTGAGAGCTTGTTCAAGCCTATAGGCTAGCATCTTCTACAAGTGACAACTTATATGCTTTAAGGATCAATTATAAGTCTAGAATCCTAGATTTATCTTCTACTCAGTTTGTCTTATTTGTTATTTATTTATCGTTTATTTGTTTCTATTTTGTTAATGGTATTTAGTATTTAGTTTTAATATCTTTTTATCTAGGATTTTTTTCCTTTTTAGACAGCATTAGAATAGCTTTAGCATATGCTAACTCCTTGTGGGATTGACCCTGTCTCACCTGAGCTACTTAGTTAGGTTAGTTAGGTAAATTTTATTATTTGTGAATTCACAACGACTTACCAAATATTTTAGGGCATTTGCTGAGGAGCTAACACTTATGTTTTTGCTATTTCTAGTGTTGTTTTTGCTTTTATTTTTGATGTTTTTTGTCATCTTATCTTTTTTTGTCTTTGATTCATAGCTTTTTCTAATTTTTGGATCTTTTAGCGGCAATGGATCATTACTAGCATGCCTATGAGTTTAATTCTTATTCTTATTACCCTGATGATGTATTTGATTCTTTTGCTACTTTTAGGTTTGAGCATCAAGTGGCAGATTTCACACCCTTAGTCATGCAAGTACCAATGGATGATCAACAAGCTAAGGTATGTGAAGTTTGCTAATTTTTTTAGTTAACCTTATTATATGTGTCATATTTTGCAGGATGAGCAGCATAGATTCGATTCTCCATTATGCTATTACCAGAGCTAGTTATACTTATAGCTAGAGACTCCACCTCCATTATCGCCATCACAAGCTAGTGGGATGTCATTGGAGGAGATTGTAACGGGCTTGGTGACTAGCACTCTTCAATTCCAGCAAGAGATGAGGAGTAGCTTAAAGACCTTGGGAGATCAATTAAGCCATTTAGCTAATGTGGTTCAAAGCTTAGAATTCCAAGTTTCTGACAACATGCTTAGCCAATCAGAGGGAGCACCAAAAGAGGAGGTGTTCAACTATCGATCAGAGACTAGAGATCAATGGAGTTACCCAGAAGCCATAGAGGAAGAGTAAGAGAAGCTAGGAGAGGAAGAGCCATTAGTTCGAGAAAACATGGAGGGTGCACAACCTCCTAATGTACATGATGTAGTTCTTATTATTGCGAACTTAATTTCATTTCCTTTTCCTAGTTCGTTACAAGTGAAAGAAGAAGAAGAAGAAGAGAAGAAGAAAGAAGAAAAGTCGCAAAAAGTGAAATTTGTGGAAGAGCTATGGGCAAGCAAGTTGAAGACCAGAGGTGGTGAGTAAGATGTCGAGTCTCCAAATCCATTGATAATACTATTGCGGAGATCATTTTGGTGTGAGAAAGGCGATGCTCATCAGAGAGAGTGGACATTAGAGTATGATGGACAAACGATGAAGTTCTACTCCTCACAAGCCTCGAGCCATTATACTGAAAAGGAGCCTACTTTGATGGAAGGTGCTTCAGGCTATCCACAGAATCTAAGCATGCTACCTGTTAGGCTCAATCATTCGTTCGACAATTGATAACATTGATATGCTAAGGGTCAAGCTTATGACCTAAAATAAGCGCTTGATAGGAGGCATCCCATCCATATCCTCTCTTTTTTTGTGTTCTCTTTTTTTGCATATTTACTGGTTGGTTTTCTTTGAGTGTTTATTTGCTTTTTGTGTCCTTATTTTCTTTTTGTGTGTTTTGGTTGTAGGTAGAAGATGGGGTATTATTCTTTAAGAAAGAGCAAGAGCAGATGATCTTTTCTCTCTTTCAGACTTAAAAGTTCACATCTATCAGGGAAGTATTTTGAATCTCATCCCTTTGTGTTTTTCATTGATGTAGTGACATTGAGGATAATATCCATTATAAGTGTGGGGATGAGGCCATTTTAAAATTTTTTACACTTGAACTGCGATGAACGTTGAACCATGCCATTCTGCCATAGTAGTTGGACTGAGAATTGAGTTGTGTGCTTGAATTTGGATTAGGCAACTTGAGTGAAAGGTGAATCATATGG
>JAOXYD010037826.1:0-13848 GCA_028565735.1 Pinacopodium congolense | reverse complement strand
AAGGATGTAGTTAGTAGCTTACTTTTTTAATCCTTACCACTTATATAACAAAGATTAATATGCAAATATTAAAATTATTGGTGGCTTTTCTCATATCATTGAATGTAAAGGTATTTTGTCCTATAAGGAGAAATCAAAGTCAGAAAATAAAACTAGGTCATATCATTATGCAAATATTGCTAGACCATCTATAAAGAAATAACATATATAGCCTAGTAAGTTTTTTTAATTTTAATTTCATTATTTATTTATCAATATTATATTTTTTAATTTTTTAATTTTTATTAATTTAAAATACATATGAGTGGGGGATATTGTTTGGTGATACTACTCTATTAGTGCCGATAGGGTAGCTAAGAGAGGGTAAACTAGGTAATTCAAAAAGATTTTTAAGTCTTTGCTTAATTGAAAAATTCACATTATATGAAATGTGTAATTTATAATAATATGATGAATTAAGACAAAAAGATAGCAAAGAGAATGACATATTGATTTATGGTGGTTTAGTGTACAGCCCACACTTACATCCACTCTCTATACCTTATTGAAAATTTTACTATTTCAATCTTCTACACAGGTAAAGGTCAATTTTTTTACAACTTATCTTCTTTATAAGTGAAGACCAACCCTTACAATTTTAATATAATAAGCCCAAATCCCAAAATAAACTTAAAAATATCTCACTTGATCAAGCCGAAGTGTTTAGAGAGTACTCTCTATAACTTCAAAATGTATGCATAAAAACACTTCAAGCACAACCATAAAAACCACCTAAAATGCTAAACACAATGCTTTATAACTTGATGATTGTCTTCTAACTCACTTGTTGCTACTTAATGCATTTCAAAACTACCAAAGCACTTATTTATATGTGAAAATCCTTTAACTAACTATTTATAACCATTACAATCCATTAAAAAATATTTAACACTCATTATAGCCCTTCTAAACGGGGCTCCCGGATCATTACAGTTGACTTTCATCTCTGTTTGACCAGTCAGGCAGGCTTATACCATTACACTCACGAGAAAAATCTTGGAAATACCTAGCAATTGCCAAAAAGGCTTTGCTCTTGTAAGTGAGCTACTTTTTCTTTCACTAGGCATGAAACTGGCTATCTTAGTTGGTGTTTTGGAACCCGGGCATGTCTTACATTACACATGTCCATCCCCGTGATCTACCCTACCACTAGGATCTGAGTTGACTTAAGTAAGAGGGCCCACTCGGTGTAGATGATGAAGCCCTTTTCTCTTTATGTATCTTTCCCCTTTGTTACCTTAACTGTCTTGACAAAGAGTGAGTGCAATGATTGCACATAAAACTATTCTAGCTAGCTCCAACGGTAACTTTAACTCCTGGTAAGGCAAAAGCACTTTTAAGGCTTTTCAATAATTCTTAACACATGCACACACACACATAAGCACACACACACACTTTAAACTAGCTCCCCAAAAGAGTTTGGTATATCAAGAGAATTATCTAAAAAACTTTCCTATACATTTCCTCTTGATTATGTGAGCTATATTCATAAACACTAAACATAAATGCTTATATGAGATTTTGAGCCTTAAATACTTTAGAAAGATCAAGAGAAGACTTATAATAAAAATTCGAAAGTGTAACTTTTTTTTATTTAAATATCTTGATCTTTGAGCCTTCTCTTTAACACTCATTGTTCATGAATTTCTATTTTAACCCTAATAACTCAAAATTGTATCTCTTAACACCACTTCTTTAATCCTATGTTTCTAATAGAATAATCACAATGAAACTATTAGTAATAGATTGCTTTGTCCCCATCAAAACGTAGGTGAAACATTCTTTGTTTCAATAATCTCTCCATTTTTTTAAAGTATAGAATAAAACAAATATTCAATAATCCTTATTACATTAATACCACTTAGATTTTATCCTCCTTTATATAATATCAAAAATAACAAAGTAATCACTTGATCAAAAGCCATCAAGAATTAAAATTCATTTAAGAATTTCAAAAGTGATCAACTAAATTCAAAACTCCCCCTAAATTCATGCATTATAAACAATTCAAAAATACATTAAAAATAACTTGCTCTAAAGAAAAGTAACTAATATCATATTATCTCCCCCTGTAAGTGATCAAAGATATATTCATATGAACACAAACAAGTATCAAAGTTCTGAACCAAACATAAGGATAAAGAGACACATATCTAAAGATAAGTCAATTTCATATAATAAAAATATCAAATATACCATATAATAACCAAATGTACATCAAACATCCAAATTACAAGATCAAAATTTACAAAAAGTCATCAACATCCACTAAAATACTACCCTTATACAAATTAACTATGAACACTAAACTTTTCCAAAATAATACTAAAAAACAAATCAACTATTTAGAGTTGTAAGATGAGAAATAATGTTTTGAAGCAATGTAAACACCTCATTTATTCAATACATAATAGTGCCTTGAAATGCATCAATCTCTCTACAAAGTAGAGTAATATTAGCCCGAATACAAATTAGAGATACTACATTAGAATCTAGAGGATGCCTAAAGGATATAACCTCATCACTAATGGATAAAGAGTGACTCCAAGTAGGCAAGCCATCATCACTTCCATAATTAGTGGGTAGAGGAATGGGTGACTACTGTTGTTGGTGTGGTCAAATTATTTGATCATTAATAACTTAATATCTTATGGGACTAAAACATCCCATATGACTAAGAATTGATAAATCAAAAAAGGATTGTAAATCCAAATCACCTTCCGTGATAGGGACATTAAATTTCAGAAGTTATGGATAAGATTGAAGGAGCACGAGACGTTTTGGATCTTCTTTTAAGATTTAACAAAATAGATCATATTATGCAAAATAAAATCACTTAGATGAATTTTATCTTCCACTATTATGGTGGAGAGAAGGGTGGAGAGAAACCAAAGATAATCTAATCCTAGAAAAGTAAAATGACCACTCAAAAAAAGAAAGTTGTATTTGATAATAAAAACATGAAAAAAAAAATAGAGAATTGCATTTAACTCACGTACATCACTAGGTTTTCAAGTGATACCCTCATCACTAGATAACTCAAGTATAGTTTTAATGTGGATTAGAGCTAAATAAGGAGAGATAATATACTTGGGATAGGCATTCATAACAAGAAAGTTGTTAGGAAACAGGAATACAAAGAATTTCATTTATAAGATCTCTAGTAGAATCAATAGTGGCACCTTGAAATTAAGAGAAGACATGGTACTCATCCCCTACTCGATGCTTTCTAATGTTACAAAAGAAAATTCTAACATTAGAAGGAAGACTAAGTAAGAATTCCCACCATTGAGCAATAAAGAATCAAATTAGATTATATTAGTTAAAGTGATTAAGAAAGTTGAAGAGATAAGTCGGTTTTTAAATAGTCCTCAAGCCGATTAATCAAGCTTCTAATTTCATGAAAATACATTTAATTTTAAGAAATTTTGCCAAAAAAAAACTCAAAAAAATCCAATTCTAAATTCCTAATTTTATAAAAGTCTAAAATCAATGCAATTTGAATGCATGCTTATAAAACTGATCCTCTAGAATGCTTAAAAATAATCAATTAAACCCTAATTGATAACTAATTGAATGAAACTCATGGAAATTTTAAAAAAACCCCTAATTTCATAAGGGTTTTAGGGTTTACCTAGAATTCTATAGGTGAATTGAGGTAAATTGACAAAGAAATTGGAGATGAGATGTGAAGAGGATACTGAAGACCCAAATGCTATTATCGAAGACTAGCCAAAAAGCCAAAATTTGTTAGAGAAGAAAGATCCTATCACAGAGAAGAAATGCAAAGGGGTTACTGATGACTAGGGATTTAGGGAAGAAGAACAAGTTTATAAAGTAGAGATAAGGCTAACAAACTGAGGGTGGAAGTTAATTTCGAGAAACATTTGGCTAAAGATAGACATTTTTTATGGAGAGGGAGTAATTAGTATGAATAAATTGACGATATATGGAAAAAAAGTTTTAAATTTTGATCAACCTCTCAACTAGCTTTAACTATTGGTTTATTATCCATTAGACAACCATTCTACCATTGGTCGACCACTCACTAATCAACCAAACTAAAGACATTGATCGATTGATGTGTTCTAAACACACATATTTCACCCCAAAATGACTTCCAAACAATAAAAAACAACTATTAACACATAATGAATCAAAATAAGTCCTAGAATAATCCCTAAATCAAATTAAACTCCATCATCCATGAATTAAAAATGTTAAAACCATTAAACTCACCAAGTATCGCTTGTTTTCATTTAATATCTCTAAAACATCCAAGATAAGATAACCGAGGCAAATATATACTTCCTTTTTATGTATCACTAAGTGTCATTTAATTTTGTCCTGTCTTGTTCAACAATTTATCTTGTTATTATCCTTTTATTCTTGTAAATACCCTTGAAATCCATTGAATTAAAAAATTAAAAATTAATGTGTTTTTGGTACCCGCACTAATTTGTGTGGTTATCTGGCTTCCTTTAATCCTTTGACATATTATTCCACTTTTTTATTTTTCATAAAATATTTTTTTAATATGTCCAAAATATCCAAAAAAGTGGAAAATCATAGTTGTATGTTCCCTATATATATATATATATATATTTTTCACATGCATTCCCAAGTCTTACATCATGATAAGTCCTATGATATTAAGGCCTGGATGGGTGAAATGAAGTCTTAACATGGGTATTATATCTTACTTGTTGAATTGCATTTCTAGGTCAAGTCTTAGAACCATACGTGTATATATGAAATTTTCCTAGATTGTGACTTAGATGTAGATGCATTTTGTTCATGTAGTTTAGGTATATGTTCTTCATATAGATTCTTCCCTTTATCAAAAGTAGTCTTACTACTTTTTGGTGTATTTGTTATAAATATATCCCAAACCATATATATAATTTGAGGCATTTTATGCACCTAGCATAAATTTTAATTTTTCATTACCTTTAGTGAATTTAAGCAATGACTCTGTAAGGATTTTTACTTCAACTTTTGAGGATGAATTCTCATTTATTAATTTTTGCATGTCATCCTCATCCGTTTTCTTTAATTATATGTTATGATTAAGCTTCTCATTCTCTATTTTTCATACATCTAATAATTTCATATTTTTATTATAGGAAAAAATTTCTCCTTTTTATTTAAGTATTCCAAGTATTCAACTAGTTCATCATAGGTAAGATCAATATCATAATCAGTTTTACCATAAGAGGTGGAATAAAGTAGTAACTCTTCATTGGCCATAAAGCACATGTGTGAAATTTTTTCTTCACTTTGGATTTTCTTGTGTCATCTTATGTTGTGGCTTTTAAAACCTTCTTTGTCTTACCTTCCTTCTTCTCCCTTTTTTTCCTTCCTTCCATGCATAAGATCTTATATGACCAGTTTCCTTGCATTCAAAATAAGTTATGTTAAATAATTTATGCTTCAAATTATATTTACCTTCTTTAGAGTCCCTTGTTCTTGTAAAGCTATTCTTCTTTAAGAACTTCTTGAAGTTCCTTGTAAGTAAGGTAATCTCCTCCTCATCACTACTAGTTATGGAAGCTTTATCATTACTAGACTCTTCCTTAGACTCTTTGAAAGCCATGTTCTACTTTTTTTTGTAAGATCTCCTTTTCTTGTACCTCTTTTAGTCTCATTTCATATGTTAGGAGGGATCATATCAATTCTTTTAAAGGTAGAATGTTCAAAAACTTCTTTTCATTACATTTGATTCCTATGACTTTTTTTAAAGATCCTAAGATCTTTCTTACCAATTCAACATTAGTATAGGTCTTACCTAATCCTTTAAGGGAATTTATAATATAATAAATCTAGCATGTGTGGATAAATATTTTCATCATATGAAATATGGAAGCTTTCATATTGAAGAGTGGGCATGCTAAATTTGCTCTCCTTTACTTGTTTAGTACCCTCATATTTTACTTTTAAAGCATGTCAAATTTCATATATTGTTTCACATATGGGTACTCTATTAAACTGATTTCTTCCAATGGTATTAAAAAAATTACGGGCTTACTAATCAAAAGTACTAGCCTTTTATCATTGTTATCCCACTCTTATTTTGAGTTAGTAACCTTTTGGTCTGCTATAATTGTGGTGGGGATGTAAGGTCCATTTGAAACTATTTTACATAGGTTTGTATGCTAATCCATCAAGAAGAATTTTATCCTAATCATTCAATATAGATAATCATTTCCATCTAAAAATGGGACTCTACTAAGTTTTTAGCCTTTTTATTAAAATTTCATGTTAAAGGTTTCAAATCTACCATAATTGATCTAATGTCCACTATTTCACTAGAAATAAGTCTATGCGAATCCTAACTTTGATATTACTTGTTAGTCCCCTTGTACTACTTAAGAGAGGGCGATTGAGGGGGATCTAAAATTTCTAAGTCTTTACCTTATTAAAAAAATTACTTAATATGAAATGAAAATTTTATAATAATGTAATAAAGTAATAAAAGTTGAAATAAATTAAAACTTAAGAAATAAAAATATAGGGAAGAGAAAAGAAAAACCAATTCATAATGATTCGGTGTACAACCCACACCTACGCCACTCTTTAACACCCTTTTGGAAATTTCTTTATTTCAATATTTTTAATGGGTGAATACCATCTCTTTTATGACTTATCTTCTCCATAGGTAATGACAAACCTTTACAATTTTAGTTTAACAAGCCCAAAAATAAAAAATATACTAAAGAAGATCTCACTTGATCAAATCAAAGTGTTTAGAGAGGGCTGTTTATAACTTAAAAATGTATGCACAAAAATAATTTAAGAACAACTATAAAAACCACCCAAAATACTCAAATCAATGCTTTATAGCTCAATGACTTCATTTTTATTTGTACTACTTGATGCATTACATAACTCCAAAAGCATCTTTTTATAAGTGAAAATCATAGTTGTTTATAGATATTAGAATGCATTAAAATTTTATTTAACACTCATTTTGTTATTAAAACTAGCCATTGTAATCTAAATTTTCTACCTGTTGATCTACTAGCCAAACCCACCACCAATCGACCAATCTATCCATACTGATCAACTAGTTCTTACAAAAAACTATATACTAGTTGAATACTAATCCAACCATTACTTAGTAGTCTTTCCAAAAACTAGTTTTTAATATATTTTAACATATTCCAGCACATCCAAACTACCTTAGAACAAATATCAACATTTATTTTCAATAATTCTTAATACACAAATTTCAAACTAGTTCCCCAAAAGATTTTAGTTTATCGAGAGGATTATTTAGAAACTTTCCCATATATTTCCTCCTGATTTTGCAACTTCTATGAACAAACTCTAAATATGAATGCTTATGCATGATTTTGAACCTTTAAACACCTTATGAAGATAAAGATAAAACTTATAATATAAATTACAAAGTATATTATATTTAAAAATGCTATCTTTATCTTTGAGCCTTCTCTTTAACACTTGTTCTTTATGTATTTTAACCTTAATGGCTCCGAACTATATCTCTTAATATCATTCTTCTATCCCATCATTCTAATACAATAACACTAATGAAACCATTAGCGGTAGGGTTGTTTTATAATCATCAAAAGTTAGGTTAAATCTCCCTTTGTTTAACGTACTCTAACATTAAGAAAACTTGCTATTAAATTAACTCAATCAAATAAATTCAAGTAATTGGAGTTTTTCTTTACAAATTTATATATAGAAAAAAATGTTTGCAAAGTCAAATTTTCAATTACCTTGTTTAAGTTTCCTGTAATATGTAACTAAAGAATAGGTATTTATTGATTGAATTTTATAGTTAATTAATTATATTTTTTGTTATTGATTTTATAATTTCTTTATTATGTATTCTGACCACTTAGTTAAAAGAGGACATATGATCCATTTGATATCAATTGCATTGACTATAGTGGCTTTTTAATCGAAAAAGAAGAACCATCATTTCATTTTCTTTGCAATGAACTTAAAAAAGCAATTGTTAATCCCTATAGCACCTAAAAGGGGAGGTGAATTGATTTGTAATTGAAATTTGTTTATATTATTACTATTGTAAAATTCAATATAATTCAATTTTGATATAATGAAAAAATATAACAATGTGTTTTAAATAATATATCAATTTAACTCAAACACAAAATCAACTTGTATAACGTAAAGAGAAGAGGGAATGAGATTGCAAGCTGATTTTATAATGATTGGAGAAATAAACCTCACCTACTTCCTACTCTAAGAACCTCTTTAAAATTCCATTAAAATTTTTCTTCCAATGTGTGAAGCGAAACCTTATACAACAATATTATTTTGGTAAAGAGGTACCTTAAAACTCAATCATAAGCCCACAAAGAAAATATAAACTTAGAAATATCTCACTTGCTCAAACCAATGTGTTTTAAGGCTTGCAACTCAATAAAAATGATGTATACAAAAAACTACATAAAAATTGCAACTTAGAAATCACTCTTGATTGTACAAAATGCACTTTATTTACTTTTATGCACTTGGTTGCTTCAAAACCCCCTTAAAAAACCTATTTATATGCCTAAAAACCCCTAGTCATTTATAATCATTTATGGCCATTAGACGCAAGATCCATAAAAATGTAACAGTTAGAAATTAACTGTTAAGTAGTAGTCAAGCATATTAGTCGACTAGTTGAGTACACTAGTTAACTAATATAACATAACGAAAGTAATTGGTGACCTTGTGTTCCACTAACACTGGTCAATAAGTCTAAGCCCTACTAGTTGAACAATATGCATGAAAATTCATAAACTAGTCGACTAATGAAATACATTAGTTAACCTCTTCTCTTGAAAAAAAATTTTAAAACATTTTTCTACATTTTTTAAAGTTTTAAAACCCATTCATTTTAGAATTACTTCACTTAAACACATTCGAAAAGTTTCCATAAATATTTTAATTTGTTAAGGAGATTTTTTATAAAACAAACTTTCCCAAATTTTCTTTTAATTATAGACCATTATAATAAATCTAAATGTAAATGAATATGCAATAATTAAGCCCTTAAAAAATATTTTGATGAGAAACACAAACTTTACATCAAAATTACATAAATTAACCTATTAAGTTTTCTTATTTTTAATCTTAATCATATTCTTGAATTTTTTCATGCTAATTTTTTAAATTCAATTTATGTAATGCCCCTTTCATATTCTTGTCTTTTCAATACCTCAAAAATAACTTGTAAAAGATGATGAATGTAATTTAAAGAAAGGCTAGTTGATAAGTTAGAGAGCAGCTTACTAAGTTTACTCTATTATAGCTCTATTAATGAACCATCTTTATTTACTAATTAATTAATTCAAGTTCATTGCTTTAAAAAATAAAGAAATAATTTGTAGTAATGATATTTTTTCATCATAAAAATATAGGTTGAATCATTCTTTAGTTTAATAATCTCATCATTTTTTTGTGATGACAAAATATGTAATATTAGAAAGGCTAAAAGCATAAAAAATAAAGTTAACAAAGAAAAAAAATCTCATTAGGCTTCAAATTTACCTTAGATTCATGCATCATACAGTCATTAATCTAGTTATGTTTTATAATAGACCACAAAACAATGATAATAACATAAAATTTGAAAATCATACAAGATTGTTCATAAATGAAAAAATCCAATAAGGAGAAGTTAATTTCATAAAAATGTATCTAATATCCCAAGTCATCATAAAAAATCATTAAAAAGCCATTAACAATATCCAACATCCAAATATGAACAAATACATCTAAATGATCCACGTATACAAAACATCACTAATCTTTCTAAAAAAATCATCCAAAAAAGAGTTAACTAGCTAAAAAAGGAAGATGAGAGTGAAATGATCTTTAAGTGAAAATTTATCTAAAAAAGGGTCAAGCTCATTAAGTTTATGTGTTGTGAGATCATGAAATGTGTCAATTTCACTACAAAGTAGAGTGATATGGGACTCAAGGGTAGTTAGACAAGATACTAAAGTAGGATTCAAAAGTGCTTAAGAGGATATAACTTTAGCGTCCATGGGCACGATAGTAGTATGGCTCGAAAGAGGCTTATCATCAACATCGCCATAGTAAGGGAAGGTCACTAAAGGCTCATACTACTTTTAACACTGATGAGGTCGAGTCATTTCAGCGTCTACTAATTGATACTCCATACGAATCTGAGTGAAGAGATCAAAGAAAGAGTAAAAGTCATATTCATCTTTAATAGATGGAATACTGAAGTGTTAGAAGATGAAGCCAAAGAATAAAAGCATATGGAATATTTTGGTTTTTTTTCCTTGTATTTAACAAAATGGATGATTTGCTTAAAATAAAATTTTCAAGATGAATTTCTCGCTTATCATCAACGTGGAGAGAAATCAAAGTTCATCATGGCCTAGAAAGGTAAATTGGCCAATGGAACAGTGAAAAAACTAAAAAATATAATTAATAAAAATAAGAAATAGAACCCAAAACAATTCCCTACCAAGTAATCTCCATGCTGTAAAGGCTCAAAAGGCCAAAAAACTTGTTAAGGAAAGATTGCAAGTTTAAAACTTTCAAACAACGTGAACCTAGCTAAGAAAATAACATAGCTAAGGCTATTCCATTATTTACCTTGGTAGTATGTCCTTCCATGATAACTAATTAATTATAATTAATCTGGTTTAACTCTCTTAAAACTATTTTCAAGTGAACTCTAAAACTTGTCAATGATGAACCAACATTATGTTTGAAAGTTTCCACCTTTGTTTAGGGAAGAAAGAAAGATACATTTCATGAATAAGTGACGAAAACAATGAATGACTTTAAGCCCACAGACATCATTAGGTTTTCAAGTTATTCCCTTCTCACTATGAATCTAAAAAATGATGTGAATTCAAGTTGGCATAGAATATGGAGTAGTGCTATATTTAGTAAGATACCTATAAGAGGAATAATGTAAGGGTAGAGGTATGCTCTGGATTTCATTAATGAGATTTCTATAGAGGAAAATACTAGCATCTTAGACTTTTGAGAAGATATAATATTCATTTTAATTAAGCTCTCTTTAAGATTGTAAAAGAATAGCCCCATATTGGTATGACTCACTCTACATGATTAAGTAAAGGTTCCCATCTTATGTAATAAAATACTAAATAAGACCATACTCTTTGAATGGCTCTAGTCAAGCAAATTAAATGACATAGTTTTCATAGAATTCATAGGTGGCATAATCAATAAATTGAGGAGAATTGTTATCAAGGTACTCACCCTTATTTTGGGTGTTAAGTTGGGGTCGGGATTCCTATCTTTAGTGGAAGCCATATAGTGACATGCAAAGCCTATACTCTCTATAAACGTAAACGCACCCACTTTAGTTTTAACTATAGTAAGTGAATTAAGGATTTAAATGAGAATACGAAATTGTAAACCTAAAAATGCTTTAATCGTAGGGTTGGAGTAAGGATATCAAGTTAAATGATCAAAGAATAACCTGTATGAAGAACACACTTCTATAAACCATATTCCAAACCTAACAACTCCAATGCACAATCAATGATAAATGAAAATAAATCATGACATATAGGAAAGTCCAATCTTAAAGGGTGAAAAGTCAACATGCCCAAGTGGAGAAAATAAAAAAATTCAAAATCATAAAATCATTCTAAAATTAAATGTTAAAATAGTTTAAATTAGCCACCAATTGCATTTGTAAAATTTCAATTTCACAAAATATTCCATAATTTATCATGATTTTAAAAAGCCTTAAATTCTAATACCATAAATTAGACAAATAAAATTCAATCAAAATTAAGGCTAACTTAATGCAATTAAAGGTTTAACAATTTAATTCTATTTTCAATTTAATGAATTAACCATCAATTTTGAGAAATTATGAAAATTTTGCCAAAGAAGTCAATATTCCCAATTTTAAGATCATATATTATGGAAAAATCACAACGGATGCATTTGAGACAAATTTCTATGAAATTGAATCTCTAAAATGCTTAGAAATTATGAACTAAACTTAAATTCATCAACAATTTCATGAATAATTCTCAAAATCATAAAATCTTATATTGAAATTAAATTTTTACCTAAAAAAGTGATGAATTATGGCAAAAGGTCAAAGGAATAAAAAACTAATTGTCAAGAATGGGAAGACGCAGTTAGTAATGCTATGGAGTGGAGATAAATTAAGGGATGGCGTTAGTAACTGGAAATCGAGGGAAGAGAATGCAAGTCATCAAAGCGAAATAAACGCTAAATGTGGAGGTTGGAGTCAAATTAGAGAGTTTTGTTGGAGGGAAAGGCCTTTGACTAAGAGGGAATGAGGAGCACAAAATGAATTTTAGGAAGAAGAAAAATCGATGTTTAAATTTTAGTGTCGCTGATCTACCTGTCACATACATTAATCAACCAATATGCACAGATAATCCAATCCATCGATTAATGTCTTGACAAAATGGCTACAATCATTTTCTAACTTTTTCTAACTTTATTGGTTAACCACAATACTATACTACTTGACCAATGTGACTTAAATTCCCACTTTTCATTTCAAAATAACTTCCAAAACTAGAAATTAAAATAATAACACATATTGGTTAAAAATATGCACTAAAACAAACCCCAAATCTAATTGAATTCTGTCAACCAGGACTAATTCTCTTATAATCATTTATAAATCAATTAGCAATTCTTCTAACTCTTATGTATCAATTTCAATGATCAATTAATATTTCTACCTTTAGATACACGCAACAAAATGACCAATGATGCATGGAGTTCTAAAAATCATTGTTTCTTATCGTAGTTGTTTTTGGAAGACTTTGTGGGGCAAGTTACGAATAAAACTTTTATTTTCTACTTCTCATCCACAAAGAAATGATCAAACTGAAGTGGTAATCTTTATTGCATGCTATAGTTGGAAGAAAATTGAAAATATAAGAAGAATCCTTGCCATTCATTGAATTTTCTTATAATTGAACCGTACATAGTGCTACTGGTTTTTCACCATTTGAAATTATTTATGACTTTAGTCATTTTGTCTTCATTAGATCTTTTTCTATTCCCTTTAGGTGAAAAACATGGCATGGATAGAAAGAAGAAAGCTGAGTTGGTTAAAAAGCTTTATGAAAAGATGAGGCAAAACATAAAAAGAAAGACACAACAATATGAAATGCTAGCTAACAAGAGTCGAAAGTAAGTGATATTCAATCTTGGTGAATGGGTTTGGGTACACTTTAAAAAGGAAATATTTCTAAGAAAACAAAATTCAAAATTGTAGTCGCGTGGAGATAGACCATTTCAAGTGGTGGAAAGGCTCAATGAGAATGCATACAAGATTTATTAGCTAGGTGAATACAGTTTTCATACTACTTTCAATGTTGTTGATTTATCTCCTTTTGATTTTGTAGATGAAGAAGCTGATTTGAGCATAAATCCTTTTAAGGATAGGGGAAGTGATTGAAATCAAGCATCACAAGTGGCTTTGAGCAGGCAGAAGGAGTGGAACATGTTGGGGAGTTTGGGTAGCACTGAGACTCACTTAAACAAGGTCAACAAAGTGATATTAGTGCAAAAGATGTATTAGAAAATTTTGGAGGTCCAATGACACGATCATAGGCTAAACGTGCTATAGAAGCTCTTAAAAATCTGATGGTGGATCTATATAAAAAAGAAGAAGCTAAAACACTTAGAGACATGTCAATTAAGTTTATAATGATGATTCAAGGCTTGGACCAATGTGTTGGACTTATTGAAGAAGGCTAGACCTGTTGCATAACTTTAAACAAATCATTTGTTACAACCAGACTATTTTGAGTATCT
>JAOXYD010037796.1:0-13850 GCA_028565735.1 Pinacopodium congolense | reverse complement strand
GTTGCTGGAAATTGAAAACAACCTGAAAATTTCAAATTACAAAAGATTAAAAAAAACAACATAAAACTACTTTGATATAAGAACTAACTAAAATTAAAGTTTTTTGCTCTAATTTTGGGAAAGCATCCTATATGTAGGGGATGTTTAGCTGTAAGTGTAGGAAGAACACAGCCGCAAATTTGGAAGATTGAAATAAAAAATTTCTACTACCGTTCATTAATGGCAGGTTGAATTTGATTGTAATGGTGTCATTAATGTGCATTAGGGTGCCATTATTAGATACATGCTGATCTCATTAATGCCACCCTATTCTTTCATCAACATGACCTTGGTAGGGAGTCATTAATGGTCTAGTTTTGTGTCCTTTTTTATTTTTATCACATTTCTCCAATAATTTACATCAATTGACAAATAAAAATTTTCTACTCATTAAGTAAATAATTAAGCACTGAAATAGGGGTATATCTATAACAAATAACATCCAAAAACACTATGAATTTGACCTCTAACATAACACCTCGATTAAAACTCAATCCCTTCACAAAGGATAATGTAAAAGCAAGGCAATTATGTTGGTAGTGATAAAGGAAGGATGGATGACAATTATATTAAATGAGAAGAACAAAATCATCTCAACATACATAGTGATGGGTTAAAATGGCTTAGGTATGCCCACTTTCATTCCTTAGATGCAACATCAAGCTTCTTTTGGATTCCTATGGCCCTAAAGAATCAAGAGAAGACACCCTTCAGGTGAGATAGAACACAACATTTACATATTCCTACGTAAGCTTAAATCCCAAGGGTCTAAACTATTTTTCATTAACAAAGTTTTCCCATATAGTGTTGTAAAGATATCACATCTAGTGAAGCAAACTTTCACAATTAATTTGCATTTACTTAAGTTATACTTATATGGAAAGATCAATGATCAACTGGGTGAGACATATACCTTCCATAATTCATATAAGACTTAAGACTCCAATGAGGTCATCAAGCTTATGAAATTGAAAAAATGCTTGTTTTCATACAACCCAACATTTCATTGTTTTTTACTCTAGTTCATAACAGTTTTTTATGTTTTTTCTCAACATTTAGAAAATATTATATTTTAAAAAAATTATTAAAGAAGGAGAGAAGGTTGATTCCCTTCTCTAATAATTCAAAATGACAAAGAATAGCATTCTTTCAAACCAACCTGCCTTTGGCCATAAATTTAAGGGGAGTATTATTCTCTCTTTTCTTGCACTTATTTAGGTTTAGTTTATTTTTAACCTTCATAATGAGAACAATTTTATTTATATTTGAGGGGGAAGATGAACTTATCACTTATATTCTAAACATACTTTGATTTTTTGGGAGTCCAAGGGTGACTACTTAGATTGTTCATTTTAAAATGGTTCGATTATTAGTTAAATGCTAATCTTGGTACTGTAATATAATTGATGTTTTTGATTAGTGAATATTGATAATACTTAAATTTTCTCCTTTCTTTTTATTTTGAGTGAATAATAAGTGCTTGGTAACCCTTTTCAAAGGACATTAAATGTATGTGCTTATGTAAATTTGGAACAAGATTCGTAGTACCACTTAAAAATTGAAATCAATATATGTTTGAAAAATAAGTGATAAAATTTTTTGAATCCAATTGCTTCATCATAAAACAAATATTGAAGTTTACGAGTGGTATCGCTAGTCACTTGAGAGTGTGAACTAATTTAATAACTATTTGCTAGTTTTAGCTATATTGCAAGTATATAGGTCAAAAACTTATAGTGTAACTAATATCGACCCCACGATGATTGAATCTAGATACCTAGCAAGATGAATTACACTCTGTTTAAGGTAGAAAAAATTTTAGAAACTAAAAATTAAAATAAACTACTGAAACTTGAATGAATTTAATCGTACAAGAAAGAAAACCAAAGAAGATACTTAACAAGGTAGACTTAAGGTTTGTTCTATCTGTGTTTATCTTCTTTTTACCCTATTTATTTAATTGTGTTTAATCCTAGATATCTTATAGTTTAATTACCCTCTCTTGACTTCTAATAAATTAATCCTAATTCAAACACTTGAGAGCTTATTTATAACCTCTCGGTTCACAATACTACTCCTAAAAATGCTATCATATTTGAATCAATCTTAAAGAAAAATAACAAGTAATAAATATATCTCTTCAATAACTTATTAATTAGTTAATTTCAAGTCCTTTAAGCTTCCAATTATTATTGTGTAGCCTAACTTAGATAAATCAATACAATTACTCGATTCAAAGTGATTGTAAGTTCAACAATTAACATAAACAATTGTACATTAAATCAATATAGTAAAAGTCAGATAAACAATTCAAGAACAATCCCTAAACTATATTTAGAAATCCATAACCATGTTCAAACAAATAGTATTCAAATTATACGTCAGATGGAAAGCAAAAGAAAAGAGAAAACTAGTGATGATGATGATGGCCCTTTTGCTAGAAATATGGATAACACTTGTTACATCTTCATTGTCCTCCTTGTTCTTGAGTCTCTTCACGTTTTCTCTTCCCAAAACCTTCTATTTTTGTCTTCGATGCTACCTAGGGTGAGAATGGTGGTTTATAGGGCTCTTCACATCTTTTTATGTCCCAAATAACATAAAAATGAAGTTAAATAAGTCACTCCACGTCTTCCAGCGAAACCAACTTTTCTAGCTTTAAGCTCTACTCGATATTTTCACTATATCTTCGTCTAATTACCTTCAAATGTCATGAAATTTGATATGTAGTCTCCTAATATGTTGTTCTAGCACCATATAAAATTTAGTAATATTAGCTATATAAGTGCACCTAATGACTTTAGAAACTTAGATATACCAAAAAATTTTTCCTCAACTAAGCTTGCTTTGATCTTTCATTTATGCACACTTCATGACTCGTCATATAGCCTTGATATTTGGTATGGAGCATCCTAGCTTTATGATTTAATTCCTAAACTTGTTTAAACATCTCTTATAAGTTCATAGGTGGCTCCTAAGTCAAATCTATCTGAACTTGCATAAAATATTCATAACAAACTGATAGAATTATTGGACAAGATCAATAAATATCATGTTTAAACAATTAAACATCATTACAACAATAGAATAACATCAAACTAAGTATAACATGTATAATAACACATTAAATCACCCTGGAATTAACTTATAATGCAACCCTATCATCATCCCCACACTTATACTTTTACTAAAACTTAAGCATAAAAATCAAATCACCTAATCAAAAAAGATGTAACAACTATATGAATATGAGAATGACGAAAATGTAACAACGGAATAAGACTTCTGAAATTCACTTGCTTTTGAACATAAGCATTCAACAAAATCAAAATCATCTATATTATGAAGCCCATATCTTGAAGGTATTCACATGAAATATGCACCTTAAGTAGGATATTAATCGCCTATTCTCACACCCATGATACATGTACTCATGCATTGATGGAATTCACATGTGGAAGGTAGTTTACCACTAGGAAATCATTCATGAAATTGTCAAAATAATCAAAAGAAGATCCATAGCTTTTATTGCTACATTATCACATCGTTTTTATATTGCTTTGAACGATTATCCAATCTTTCGTCTTTGATTAGGCTTGTTCGAATAAGCTTGGTTGGAGTGCCATTCTAGCCCTTTTTTAGCTATATCACGACTTAATTCTTAGCGTAGTTTTAATGAAGGCTAGTAGAATAGTAATGATGAATTGAATATGCATATCTTATATCCTTTCTTCCGAACCTATTCATTCTCATGAAGAGTCATTAGTGATGCCTACCTAATTATGTCCCAAGTTATTATAAAAAGCAATCGACAAGTGTCAAAGTGAAAGACTAGATGAAGGCTATCTTGATTAAAGTGAACATTCAATGGAAAGACACTCAACGAATGGGTTCCACAAAAACAAATAAGTCTTCACTCTCAATTATTCATGTTCAAAGCCAAGACTATTCCTTGAATTTCATACTATTGATGTACATATACTAATTGCTATAACACATCTGTTAGAATGCATGAAACAACATAAATACACCTAATTCAATTATTTTTAAACCTAGAAATGCATGATAACAATGCTATATACAGATGAAAAATGCATGGAGAAATGCATGGCCCCCTCGCCACACTTAAATGACACATTGGCTGCCATATAAAAAAAGAGAAAGAATAGAAGAAGACATCTAAAAAGGAAGCAAAACATAAAAATAAAATAAAAAAAACAAACGAGACTAAGTGAAGGAAAACATTGGGAACGAAACACCAAAATTCATGAACCATATATTTTGGTCCTTATTCAAGAGTTGCATCTTTCGCTTCAGATTGTTTGTTTCTTACAACTTTTTTTTTAGGAGCCATGGGGATGAGTACTATGTAAAATCTATAAAAATAGACACAAAATCAAACAGACGAGGAAAATAAAATGAAAACAATGATTAATGATGAAAGAAAGCATGATTTTCAGATAAAAGGAGGTGAAAACTTGGAGCTTGATCCACGATTGATAGAATATTGATGAAAATTGAGGCAAAGTGGATTAATTTGATGTAAAAAGGGTCAAAAAGTAAAGAGGAGGGGAAGAGGGATTGCACTTATTAGAGGGAAAGCTTGAAACAATTTAGGGATTCAGGAAAAAAAAGTAATAAAAACAATAAAAAGTTAAATTAAAATAAAAAGAAATAAAGAAGAATGGAAACAATAAAATAAAGGGAAAATTTATTAATAATAAAAAGTAAACTAAAAAAATGGAGCTTTAGGCAAAAAAAAAAAAAGAAATAGCAACCTCGCACTATAGCTACCCACTCATTATAAGCAATTTTTTTTTCCATTCAAAATTTTACGTATGATAAAAGGTAGTGATTTGTTCTCACCTAAAGGGGCATATTTAAAGTATGGAAGTAAAGATGTTAATATAAGTATGGGTAGTCTCATCATGGAGAATGGACTAAGGGCCTTTGTTCGTGTAAAAAGTTCTTAGTTTGGCCTTGCACATAACTCCTACTATAACGTCCACTTAGTCTGACTAAGTTTTATTCATCTATGTTTACACGATGATATTAATTTTAATTTATTTCTTATTTCTCTAGGTTAGTTAATGGAGACTATTGATAGCGAATCTGTGCTTCTCAGTCTCTTTGCCATGTTTGAAGTTTAAAGGTAGTCATTGGAGTTGCCACCATAAAAAAGGAATAACAATTGGGATCTTTAGTTTCACTGCAAGTTAATTTATCAGTAGTGATAATCCTCGCTCTCTTTTTATTCTATTAACTTTTTTAGACTTTTAATTTTAAATTTAAGTTTAGAATTGCAATAGAGAATAATCGCGTGAATGTGTTGTAGGGATGCAAGATTTAAATGGGTTAAAGTAGTCAAATGCTAGGTTTTTTGAAAAGGGTTAAGGTTTTTTAAGGAAAATAGTCAATAAGGACATTTTAGAAATTCATAAATTTTGGAGGACATAAAGGGAATTAGTGTTAGTAATTTGGGCTTAACAAGTGATTAAAATTTACATATTGGGATTGTAAGGCTAATTAACTTCTTTTGGGCCTAAAATATAATTTAGACTTTTGGGTTTGGAAATAATTGTAAAGTGGGTTTTGATTTGGGCTTGGTTAATAGATTTGGGCCTTAGAATGAATTTCAAACTATAAAAAGATATTTTAGACTTGAATGAAAATCTAATTTGGGCTTAAATACTTGATTAGGGTTTTATTTTAGGCTTGGATTATTAAGAGGTTTTGGACTATGGAGTTATTTTAGGATTGGAGGTTTGGTTAATGCTTTGGGCTAATAGATTTCAAATGTAATTTAGGCCCATATCACTAATTAGGCTTTTAGGGCTTTTATAGATGGGTTGATAATTTTAGGGCCTTTCGGAAATAGCCTCTTTGTGTGGATGGGCCTAGATGAATAATTAGGCCCTTGGATTTGAAAAGAGAATTGGGCCGAATGTGTTTTATTGTTCATTGTAGGATTTAGAAAGTGAATTGGGCCTAATGGACTTTTGATGTTTGTTTAGGTCCCAATGAGCAATAGTGGAGCTTTGGTCCGATTCAAGGAAATTGGGCTTCAAGAGTTAAAGTAAGGATTTTCTTAAATTACCCTTAAAATATTTAATTGGTGTGTAATATTATAAAATAAATACTATTTAGATTAATGAATATTGATATTTCTTTAATTATGTGATTAAATTATGCAATGCATGATTGAATTGGGTAATGCATTAGTATTTTTATAAATGCATGAAAATTTTTAATTTTGGATTAAATGCTAATAAGTGATAGTTGACTAGGTGATTGAACATTGATTGAATGTTTGTCTTTAATGATAAATTGGAATTTTTATTATGACTTTTTGATTAAGTGATAGTGTTTGACATTGATACATGATTTGACTGAGCGTAAATGGTTGTGAGTAGCTATTTTATGAAACAATGAATAGGCATTTAAATTAATAAATTGAGATAAGTATAGATTCAAATTTACGAAAGACACAGTTAATGACATGGTGGATTATTATATGGAGAGTAAGAAAGACATGGCTTATCTAGGATAGGTATGTTCAGTGGTCTATATTCGATATTATTATGGGTTTGACTCCTAACAATATTGATTTATCCATCAATATTATTGTGGTTTCGAGTCCCAATGATCACTAGGACCATTGAATATAACCTACTAGGATAAGTAGGGCCCTATTAAATGGAATAATTAGGAATTTTTATAATTAATAAATGAATTTGCATCCCTTGACATCAAGAAATTGCATTATGTTGTGGATGGCTTATTAAAATAATTATGTTGATGTGCTTGTATATATTTATAAATTTATATTAACATAGGAATCACCTATACGAATATTATAATTCAATATAAGGGTAAATATAGATTCCTTATTGACTTGGCAGCTCACCCTTTACTCGTAGACATTTCCAAGGGATGGTTTTGATTCTAGGGGTACTGACTTGGGCCAGTTTTTTCAATAATTATAGTTTTTTATTTTGTATGTGGAGACTTTGGCTAATATTTCTATATTTTAAATTTAAGGATCATTATACCTACTCCTCCTTAACTTGTTCAACGGCTTTAATCTTCCCTTCTTCCACACAATTCACTTCTTTCTCCTTCACGCGTTCTTCAACCACATTTATTTTCATGTAGCCCCTTCCTTTCACCAAAATTTCCAAGGACTTACTCATGCTAAATTCCACTTAACCTTCCCTAATCCCTAGGATTAGCTTCTCCTCATGTATGTTGGGGGTGTTGTAAAACTCAACTTGTTTTATGCTAAACATTTTAAATGCATAAATCGTAACTTGTAGTATAAGGGGATATTATCCCATAAGGACTGTATTTATTCACAACTTAATTCATGTTATACCTTGTTTAAGGAACAATTTCAAATGATAAATACTAGAAAAATAAACTAAAATTAAACGAACTAATAATGGACAATCAATTGAGATAAAGTGTAGCAATTTAATAACCAATGTTTGAGATTAAGAGTCACTTCGATCCCTATTTTACTTTCCTCTCATCTTATTAATTGAGTTATGCTTGACCCAAGATTTTCTAAGGTTTAATTACCGTCTCTGCAGGTGTAATTATTTGTCCTTAGTTAAAATAAGATAAATCAATTATGTTGTCTCTCAACTTACACAATCTTTCCTAACCCTTCAACCTGATGTTAAACAATGCTATAGGTAATTAATCAAATAGCTAAGATCTGTCTTCAACTACTTAAAAAACTTGAATGTTTATCGGTTTATTGTAGGCCAACTCTCATTTTATTATCAAACATAAATTCCTAAGCTCATTGTCTCGATCTATTGCCAGGTGTATGTAAATAAACATCACAATCATCTATTCATTGAATTATTAAGAAAAAGGTTTACAAAATAGCATAAGAATAACACCTAGAAAATGTTCGGTCACTCATAACAGCAAAAAATACAATAACATTCATGTTTTCCATAATAAAAATTAATAAAAAGAATAAAAAATAAACTACGTGAGGCCTTGGAGTTCTTCTCTTTACTGTTAGAAAGCTATAAAAACTGGATTATGAAGTGTGTTTGTGTTTCTTAAGGAAGTTGGCGTTTTAGATTTTTGGGTGGCCACCAAAGCCCTCAAAATTGCCTCTTTCAGATGTGCCTTAATGATTATTGGAGGCTCCTATGGTTTTAAACTCTTATATATGTGCAAATGAGGGTGCCCCAACTTGAAATAATGTGTTTGATCTAGTTATAGTGAGCTCCACTTGTCACCCTTGTGCATAAACTAATTTGTCAGAGCACGTATTGCTAGTTGACAACTTTTGCATCCTTCGTTCTTTTGACCATAACACCTTCTCCAGAACTTCGATTGACTTGAAATTTTAACTGCACACTCTTGACATAATGATCTTACTCCCTAAAAATTGTCATGTCCATCTGAGTTCTATAGGTATGCTTAGTGGGTCATCTAATTTACCTACAACAAATCTAAATCTAAAATTTTGCTACCTAAAAAACCAAACGTCCAAGTGCATTAATCCATCCCTCAAATAAACTAAAAATCCACCCTCAAGCACTCTAAAATATAAAGAAACAATTGAAAACATCAAAGATCATGAAAGGACGTAAAATATGCAGAAGATCCAAGTAATTAAAGTAAAAACACACAAAGAACACTTAGAAACACATAGAAACATCCTAAAAACATAACCTATAAACAAACTTATTAAACTTCCCCACACTTAAACCTTTGCTTGTAGTCAAGGGAAGCAAATCAAACAAAACCACAACATGTTATCAATTTGTCTTCGTAGAGATCAAGTGCATTCATTCTTACAAACTTTAGCCAATTCGAATGTTGAGTTACTACACATATCACATCTAGATTTCATCGAGGCATATAAACAAAATCAACTTATGATATTATCATTCAAAGGCATGCATAAACTCATAATTAATTTTCCTCAAGGGATTCCCTCATTTCACTTAAGTGTATAAGGGTTAGTGATTTGCTCAAGACTTCTTATAGGGAATCACACTACCATAAGCTTACAAATACATTAATTCTCTTACACACCGATTACATGCTACAATGAATCAAAAGGGCTTTGTTCAAGGTTGTAATAAGACTAAGGTTAAGGTGGGTTAAAAAGGGATTAGAGGGGTTCTTCACAAGCATTCGTAAGGCACTAAACGCACAAGGGATAACAAAATGTCATGTTGAGAAATGTATGAAACTATCTAACTACTGAAAACTTATTGATGCCACTAAAAACTACAAGTAAAGGGGTTGTTACTTATACTAAAAAACAGATATCATCCCTCAAATATTGTGCTTAGGCACTACTTAATTCAGATTGTGCTTTTTTTAAGGAACTAATTGAAGCAAATTTAAAAAGATAAGTAGACTGAAAACAAACTAAAAGTAAAAACAAGCAATGTAACCAATGACAAAATTGCAAACTAAAACATGGAGAAATTAGGACTAAAGAATAATACTTATTGTTATCCCAATTTGTTTCCCTATAGTTTATTTGATTCAATTTATGCTTTCACAATATTTCCTAATATTTTAGCTACCCTTTATTATGATGCAACTAAATGTCATTAGTTAAATAAACTAGCATTAACTTCAGAATCTCTCGACATGTAAAGCCTTTTCTACAAATTTAACAAGATGCAAAAAAATCCTTAAGATAGTATATTAATCTATTGAAATCTCTTTCTAATAAATCAATAGACTTGTTATCTACAGGTCCATTAAATGCCAAATCTCATTATACATTTAACTCAGATTACCAAGCTCACTTTATCGACTTGTTGCAAGGTTTAAAGTCAATAAATAACACAAACATTTATAATATTAAATTGATAACCAGAGTTCGCTAATAGATAAAAAATAAATCCTAAATCAAATTTAGCCACTCATAATGTAAAGAAGTTCCACCATATCCATATTTTACATAATACAAAATATGTTGAGCGAAAAAAACAAAAACAAAGGAAACGCACTTGGTTCATTTTTTTTAAGCTACTTAAAGTTGAAGGAAAATGATGGTGCATCATTTTGAGCTAGCTTTAAATGGCTTGATGATGCTTTGCCATTTCGTGCTCTCCTTTCCAAGCCTTTAATCATGCTCCTTTCTCTTATTTTTGAAAACAATGTCATGTCGTTTTTAAAACATGAAAAGCCTTTAACACTTTTATCTTATTTTTTCCTAAGAAAGCTCTCTCCTGGAAATGTTAGTACCTTTGATTAAGATCTCTGACCATTAACCTCTCACTTTCATGCAAATGTTAAGAGCTCTATCTAAGATCTTTGACCATTGACCTATGACTTTTAACTCCTCGGGTTTACGTGATTTTCCTATTTTTTAAGGCTTTCTTCCTATTGTATTTTTTGGTAATTGGCTCTCATCTGAGGATTCTTGATTGGACTTTGAATGGTCTCACCTCGGGAGGCATATTTTTGGTAGTTATAAAGGCCATCTCCTTCCATGCTTTGGTTAAATGTAAAACCTTCCTCTCCTTTTTCATTTGTTGAACGTTTTGGCAGAGATCTTTTTCTTTTTTTTCTCCTAAATTTCTTCCAGTTTTCATTTCGACACCAATTCATCCTACATAATAAGTAAATACACCAATAAGATCAAATTCTAACCCAAAATCTTCACTTAAGTAACCTAATCTAAGTTCACGCATGCGTTTAATCTCATTCCAACTAGCATGATTGAATCTCATGACGACATAAATCAAAATAATTCAAGTGTGCTTCTATTTCTTTAAAAAACAATGAAACAAAAAATTATGCATCATATATAACAAACTTAACTTGGTTCACTCTCCACTCAAGTAACCTAATTTGAGTTCAAGCATGCATTTAATCTCATTCCAACTAGCATGATATAATCTTATAGCAACACAAATCAAAATAATTCAAGTTTGGCTCCATTTCTTAAAAAAAACAAAAAATATCCATCATATATAAAAAACGCAAAAAATAAGTAAAACAACTAAAATAGTGGAAATGACAATGCAAATGTCACGTCCGTACACTTGAACAACTCACTTTCCTCAACGTGGAAAGTAGAACACCAAAACCCAATAAATAACACATCAAAATTATGAGATTAAGGGTAAGAATGGCTTATGGTGGTGTCCATCATTCCAAGGCACAGAAAATCTTCTTCCTTCTTTGTTCCTCAATCATAACAAACCTTTTAAATCAACAAACCTTCCAGCAATGACCAAGTCACCTAATCATCAAGAGATTAAATGGGAAAACAAGCTACAGATAAATCAAAACCAAATTCAAATCAAGCACAAAAAACATAACAATTTCAAGTAAAATAAAAAAATGCTAAGTTAAGGTCATTAGGTTGACCATCACTAATTCAATATTTTAATAGAATAAAATGGAAGAAACCACTCGCTTTTCTCTTAAAAGAAAGTCTCCAAACTACAATCTACCGTGACACCCAATAGCCCTAAATGTTTTTCCTTGGGAGTCTTCTACCGTAAAAGTTACATGCTTGTAAACTTGAACAACTTTGATTGGTCCTCCCTGTCTAATCTTAAGTTTAGTTGGAATTAACTTTAATTTTGCTCTAAGCCTCTTCTTCCTTACCTTAAGCACTTCTCTTTTTCCAAAATTACATCATTAGGAATACTAATGGGTAGTGTTTTTCCCTTACCTAAGAAAGTATACTCAATATGCGAAGTTAAGGATTGTAACTTAGGCATAGGTGTTGTCACTAAAGAGGATAAAGTGGAAGCATTTATTTTTCATAAAAGTTCTTAATTCAACCTATCACCCAACTCCTTCTTTTTAACTACTCCACCATCTAACAAATTTACCTTTCCCTCATGCTTCCTTTCCACCCTTATCAATCATAATTATCTTCATACAAGTATTTCTTTTCATCAAAAATTTCAACTCCTTGCCCATGTTAAACTTTACTTTCTCAACACCTATTGGAAGGATTAAAATCCTCTTATAGACATCATTCAAATGCTTACCAGTTTTCATTAAAGGCTTACCAATGATCAATGGAAAACTTTTATCCTCCTCAAAATCAAGCACCAAAAAATCAATTGGAATGAAAAATTTATCCACTTTCATGGGTACATCTTCCACCAATCTAAATGGCTTCATTATTGTTTGATATGCTAGTTGTATGAGCATTGAAGTTGGCTTGACCTCACCTACTCCCAATTTCAGAAAATGGACAAAGGAATTAAGTTAATGTTTGCTCATAGATCACACAAATAGTTAAGAAATGCCAAGTTACCAAGGTATAGTAAAACTCCTTGGATCTTATAACTGGGATAGCATATGGGTGGTGATAATTAAGCTATAATTTCCTTTAATGCCACCATTTGATTGTCTTCTATAGTAAGATTGTTAGTTATGATGTTCAGAAAAAACTTAGAGTACTTGGATAAATTCTGTAATGCTTCTATAAATGACAATTTCTTCAATTTTTCAAACAACTTAGAGGCTTATGCATCCATTTAATTTTATTTGAGCATATGTGGGTAGGGATCTTTGACTTATATGATGGTGGTGTGATGTAGGGCTTCTCCATATCCTTTTCTTCTTCCTTCTCTTTCTTTTGGCTCTCTATTATGGAACTCTCACCCTCCTCCATGGGCTCCTCAAGATCTTGTCCAATGATAACTTTGATGGCCTTCAACTGCTTCCTGGGATTAGCCTTGATATTGCTTGATAGGCTACATGCACTTCTAGAAGACAAAACATTAGCAAGTTCACCTACTTGTACCTCAAAGTTATAAATGGACGGAGTGTGGTTATTCACAATATGGTTAAACTTTGCCTTTATCCTTTTTTAACTCTCCTCTTGGCTTGAAAATATTCTCTTATGATGCTCTTCTTAACTTGCTAGTTTGGACCAAACACATCCATTAGCTTGTCCATCATGTTCTACAAATATCCAAGGAAATCTTGTTTAAATCTGGATGGTCCTTATGATCTTACTTGTTCACTTACATTATTAGTACTCCAAGAAAAATTTAGGATGTTTTTCCACCCCGTGTTATAAGTGTTGGACTATGGATTATTACCTCGTTGTAGCTAGCCCATAATATTTACCTACTCAGTGCCACTAGCTTCTAACAAGAAACATTCTATTATTCCATGGTTATCTTACCTATAAAGCTCACATTGAAATTACATGGTGAGGCTCTTTGCATGTTACTCAATTGTTTGGTGAGGGTTGTAATTTGTTCTTGTAAAGCTGTCATCAAGTCAATTGGTATCATCCCTTTTTACTCCTTTGGCCCCTTTCTACTACTCTTATTAAACCATATACAACTGCTGCTAGCCAACTCTGCCAAAAGATTGTGAGTTGCATCAATAGTTTTCCCCATCAAAGAATCTTCAGTAACAGCATCTAAGGTCCCTCTTGTGCTTTGATTTACAACATTATAGAATGTTTGCGAAAGGAACTCACTCGAAAGGTTATGGTTAGGGTAGCTCCTTTGCAGTTCCTTAAATCTGTCCTAAGCTTTATACAGTGACTCCCCCTCACTTTTTTGAAAATTAGTGATCTCTTTGATCATTTGTGCAGTTTTTGTTAAGGGAAAGTACTTAACTAGGAATGCTTGGGCTAACTACTCCCAAGTAGTAATTTGCCCTGAACTAAGAGAGTTATATTATGCCTTTGCCCGATCCCTCAAGGTAAATGGAAACAATCTTATCCTCATGACATCATTATCCATCTTACTAAACAAAAAGGTGTCACTGATCTCCAAAAGCTTAGCATGATGGATGTTGGGATCTGCGTTAGACAACCCATAAAACTG
>JAOXYD010037785.1:0-13850 GCA_028565735.1 Pinacopodium congolense | reverse complement strand
CTTCTTGAAACATACCTATCTTTAAGATTAACATCATAAACTTAAACCATTAGTGATTAAGCATGTTTTGTTATCATTAAAACTAAGATTGGAACCTCCCTTGGTTCAACAATGATAAAATGATGAACTTTAGGACAAGTACATATAAATGTGAAACAATCTATCCTCCCATATACTTAAATTGAACATTGGTCCCTAGTATTCATAAAACCAATAATAAATCACAAAATGAGAGATAAAAGAAAAGAAAGCACTCGGAGGAATAATAATAATCTTGCTTAATGCTTCATTGATGTGAACATTGAAATTTAACCATTGCTTACATCAACTGGAACTGATAAACCAAAAATGAAAGCATCAAAAGACAATAATGATAAAATCATACTCCCTACATATATGAATAGTGTCAAAGTCATTATGGAGTGAATATACATCTGAAGAACTCAAAAGAAAGCAATAAGCAACCAAAATACAACTGAAATAAAAGACAACTTAATGAAAGCACTGAAAATAAACACTGAAATGAATAATAAAATAACTATCCATGAACAAAATGTGTAAGCAAAAAAAACTATGCACCAAGACTCGAGCCATTTGCTTATTGACACTCCTCTATCATGTCTAATCGTTGAACTATACCATCCATCCTCTACTCCATCCCATCCATTCGAGAAATAATAGCAGTCAGGCAAATCTTCATATAACTCTCCATCCTCAAAATAACAGACATCAAATCACTATAGGGTGGCTTAGAATGTGAGACATGGTTAGGAATATGATCATCTATTGGTGGAGGCCTATGTACACTCAAAGTGTCCTTAGAGAAAGTCTCCCCAATACCTTCCTTGGGAGCTAGATCAAGTGTGGACATTGGGATCTCGACATCATCAACTCACTTTCTTGCCTCCAAAGGTCTAAAGGTGGTGGTCCTTCACTCCCCTCGAACTCAATAATATGACCATAACTTTAAAGTTGAGTAAGAAATGGAGCTAGTAGGTTGGGCTACAACCTCACCATTAGAAGAGACACCTATTACCTGAAGTATTTTCATGAGTAAGCAAGGAAAATAGAAGTTCTTGTTCTAGTGATTGAATCTAACTACATTCCTCATACTTTGTAAAATAAATCCAGCCAAAGGAAGACCCATTTTGGCTCTTAATCTATGAAGTAACTTACATAAAAGATAGGTGTTGTTAAACCTAATCTCATTTAACCTGTTGGACCTTGGAATGACATTCGCTTTAAACAATGCTACAATAATATGATCTCAAATAGAAAACTAAAAAGTAGGGTAACCTCACTTGCTCAGAGAGCTATTCAAACTTAGCAGGGATCTAGCCACAATAATTGAAAAGAGGGATTGGAAGTGAATGAATCACCTTAGACTTTATCCACTTTACGACGTACTAATCTCCTACACTGAGTACCCCTAAGAAAGTAGACAAAAATGATCGAGTAAGGATTATCAAGGTACCTCGAACCATTGAACAAATAATAAGAAAGTCTAAATTTTCCTTTTCTTTAATGTTAGTAAAGAACTCCTTAATCAGCATCAAATAGTAGGGCCATAAGTGTTCAAACCGGGAACCACTAAAAGGCTTGAAAGATAGGCGAAACTCTGAACTTGGCCTCTATATTAGGCTCTACTAATCGCTCAATAATAAACTCATTTTGATGATGACCCTCAAACCAATTGTATTTTTCGCAAAAAGTAAAGTGAGAACTGTCAAATGAAGGTCGTTTTCTCGAACTATATGGTTCGGAAGATTGCCTAAGTGCCATCTTACTTAAGACTATTCAATAAACATCCCGTAAATAGTCAAAAAATAAAAAAATAGAAAATTCTTTCGAGAAAGGTCTAAAAAATATTCCATTCATTGGAATATTCTCAAATTTTGATGATTAAATTAGGTTGCAAAATTAGTATCATTAGAATGCTAATGGAATTTCTCACACAATGATATCAAAATCTAAGCAACTAGAAGCCTAAAATGTAAGAAAAATTGAAATTTAGCTCTAGTGATGAACAAGAGAATTGAAAAGTTTTAGTGCATTTCTTGGCGATTTTATGGAGGTTTTGAGTGATTCAAAGCCAAAAATGCTTAAAGAATGAAAAATTGCAACAAATTAATACAAAGAACACTAAATTTGGACAAGAGATGAGTAACATATGGATTTTAAAGGAAAAAGTGGAGAAGAGCTTGAAGAGAAAATGCAGGAGCTAGAGGAAGACAAAGATGTGAAACTGCATCATTTTTGTCCGAATCACGGAGTTAAACGATGGCTACTGGAGAATTAAATGGCGTCATTTAAGTGCCACTATTTAAGTCTCTAGAAAAAGTAAAATGGTGGTTAAGAGGGGTTAAACCCCGATATTTAATACTGAAAAAAGCTCTTTTAAGGGAGAAAATCACATAATTTAATCCTAAATCAAGCCCCAACAATTCTAGAAAGATTAAACATAAAAACTAAACATGGACAAAGCCAAACAAAACACTAAAATCACACTAAAATTAAATCAAAAGAACTAGAACACCCTTAAATAAAAGACTCAACTTAAAAAGAAAACTTATACTTTAAAAAACGTAACTAACACACTATATTAAACTTAAATCAACACATAAAAAGGAAACTATAGGGGAAACAAACTAAGCTGAAAGAAAACAAATGAAAGAAAGACATATTAAGAACACATAAAATCAAGAGACTTAATATATTAATAAAACAAAAAGACTTATGCACACACTAAAAGCAAATTAAAACTTAATAAAAGACTTGAAAAACAACCTAAACAAACCAAAAAAGAACACACTAAGCTCTAATTAAGGATTTCCAAAAGAGGTCTTGAAAACAAAATAAACTTAAAACAAAGGAAACATACCAAAATAACTAGAAAATTAAGACTTGAAATCACAGTACAAAATCACACTTACTAGGATTAAACTGAAAGCAACTAATTTGAGACAAAAGAGCTTAATTTAAGATTGGTTGATTGTAGTTGGTCATATATAAAATTAGCCCAAATTAATTTAACACATAAATTCACATTTAATTCGAGACTAACTTTTCGACAAGTGCACCAGTCGCAACAAATAATATATTGGGATGTTTTTAAGACTCCAAGTATCAATCATACAAGGAAGTGTGTATGTAATTGTAAGTACTAGGTCAATAAGATTACAATTATCTAGAAAATCACAACAGGTTTAAGAAATTAAAATAAAATTACAAAACTAGTCTAGATATTCTAAAAAACTTACAATCATTTACAAAAGAGTTTAAGCTTGCTTTTTCCTAAATTATCTTGTTAAAGCTTTGGTGGTTACTGATTTAATTGATGGATTAGTTACATTTAATCTAGGGTATCTTCATTAAATCAAGACAATGCTATGGTTAAGACACTGGCTTATCTTTATCAGTCCTATCCTAAGATTTGGTCATGCCTCAAACTTAGGTAATAGGCCTAAATTTTAGGAAGTCTAATCCTAAATTTTCACAATTTAGGACTAGCACCCTCATGATTAACCAAGTCTTTAGTTATTTCACTTATTTAAACTACATTGTTTATTGATTTTTCTAATAATCTAGGTAGCGATTATCGGATCCTGGATTATCTTATGGTAATATCTTAAGTGATCAGTTTAGGACAAGCATTAAATATTAAATAAACAAATATTAATTCAATAATCATATATTAACTATTAATTAACACAATTAACCATAAATAAATGCATTTAACAACCTAGCTAAACTAAAATTTAACATTAAGCACATAAATTAATCAAAGCTAATAAGATAATTTACTTAAACAACATAAACCTTGATTAATTCATAAATGAAACCATAATATATAAGATTAAAGGTTAGAAATCACTCAAGATGGATCTGAGATGGCTAACTAACTATAATCCACATCATTACAGCTTCTAGAAATTACAAACAACCTACAAACTTAATTACAAATGACTAAAATCTAAAAAGAAAAGAAAAACAAGCTAAAACTACTTTGATCTGGAAAACCATTAAAACAAAGGCAATTAATTCCTAAAACTAATGCTTCAGACGTATAGGAAGGCCTTCTATATATAAGGGAGGTGCAGCTACAAGTGGAGTAAGAAGAAAAGCTACAAATGTTGAGAAATCTGTTGAAAAATGTGGCTACCGATGATTAAAGGGAATTGCGTCGAACATCAACTGTGTTATTAAAGGATGAACAAACCACCATTTATAGTCTAATTTTGACTCCTTCAAGAGTGTCTGTGGATCCATCAACAGTAGTTAGTGAGGTCCAAACTTGGATTATTTTACTTCCTTTTTGCACGTTTCTTCAATTATTCTCATCAACTACAAATTAAACATTTTTAAACATTAATTAAACAATTAAGCACAGAAATAAGGGTAAATTTATATTAAATAACACTTAAAAACACTATCAATTTATCCTCTAACAACCCCTCCACACTTAAGTTTTTACTTGTCCTTAAGCAAACCAATCATTCAAGTTTTTCAAACTAGTATATAATTATAAGAAAATTAATCCAAGATCAAGAACATAATTATTGAAAATGTTTTCTTCATCTTTTAAAAATAATGACTCATCAAAATGTTATATAATCATTTAATCATATCAAATTGTAAATTCAGTTAAATTATTTCATTGTTTTTTAATCTTCATCCTAAATCACAAAAATCAATTTCACATGTAAAAGGAAAATATAATAAGTTTAATGCATCAAGTTTTAAACACTTTCAAATCCTTTATTTAATAATTTAATTAATTAATTAATTAATTATGCAAGCAACTTAATTGAGATGTAACTCAATCATTTGATGCAAAGGTAAACTTTTTGTCATGAACAACTCCTAGTTACTTAACTGAGTTACATCAGATCAACTGGTTAAAAGCACCACTCTTAACTTTAACTTTTCAAATACTCTCTATATTTTTTTTTCTTTTTTTCTTTTTTGCTCCCTCTTTTTTTTATAAGGTTAAAGGTCAGTAGAGTAAATTCTGCTCACTTATTTAATTAACTAAGTTACTTCTTTATTTATTTATTCTAATAATAAAAGTGTTCTAAAAGAAGTCACAAAATTACTTACTAAGTTGCATTTTATATGTGGAATATTATTTAAATCATCAGGTATCCATTATCCAAATTATGAAATAAGTTAAAAGAACTTAATCATTAATAATTAAAATTAATCATATAACATTTCAAATTGTAAAAATAATTAAATTCAAAGAAAACATGGACAATAATAAGCATCAAAATCGAAAAAAATTTCACAAATTATAGATTATTAAAATAAAATTGATAAATTGATATACTATCAGACAATAAAGACTCAAGTGTGATCAAATGGCATATCCTTCCCCTATATTTAAATTGAACATTGTCTCCAATGTTCATAAATCACAAATAAAGCATAAAATGTAAGAGAAAGGAAATCAATATACTTGGATGAAAATGTGATCGTGGAAGCTCTCCATTGATGTGAATTGTAGCCATCTGAAAAATAAAGGACAAAATATCAAAGCACCAAAAACAGAATAGAATACACAAAACTAAAGTAAACACACCAAACATACCAAAAGAAAAATACACCAATAGCATGATAAAATCACACTAATTTTATTCAAACAAGCTCTTTTTTAAGGTCTTTTTATTGAACTTTAGGGTTAGAGAATTTTCAATCTCTTCTTAGGTCTAACACCCAGCTTCTCATCCCCATCCTTTGTATAATGACAAACCAATTTTAGATGCTTTCCTATAACATTTAGAAGGGTCTTGAATTCGTGATGTTTATCCTAAACAAAGCATTGTGATAAAAAGTCTAGGTAAACAACTTTGGCTCACAATTAAAAAGTTGTAACACCAATGAAATCTATGCTCTTAAATGCTACCTTGGACTTTTCCATACCCTCAATTTGCATATGCTCACCTAACTCAATTGTAAGCTCCTCACTAAATATGTTATTAGTTATGAACTCAGTAGCATGGTCATCACTCACAAATGCAATAGCTTCCAACTCAATATCACCTTATGCTAATGTAGGTTCACCACTATCATCTAACTTACTTGACTCTATATGATCATGTCTCCTAACTAATGCAAAAATCTCCTCCATGGTTCTTTAATTATGCTTAAGATGAGGCTCACTAGTTAAAAAGTTTTCAAACATAACCTTATTAAACTAAGAATAATCTAGGTGATTCATCTAACTAAAGATGTAATCATCTAAGCACTCAGAAGGTTGTTGATAAAAAATAGGTGAAGGCTGTTCAAAACAAGATGGATTGAGCCAAGAGTAATTAGGTTAATCATTAGACTCGTGGGTATAGGTACCATTAAATGATTCAAAATGATTTCTCTAATTATCATCCCATCCAACTTTAATTTCAAACTTATACCATTGGTAATTATACCAATGGTCCTATTGTCTTCACATCTTCTGCATGACTAAACAAAGTCACCAAAAAGCCACTCTCTATGCAAACAAAGATGAGTCCAAAACAAAAAAAAAGAAAGAAATTGCTAACCTAAGCATCAAAAAATAAGATAAGAAAACAAATCTCTAGAGTAACTGACACAGATATGTTTCTAATATTACAATTACACTTTCACGGCAACAGCGCCAAAAACTTGATTGCAGTCGATCATATAAAAAATTATCTCAAATTAATCTATATTTTAACACAAAAATTCACATTTAATTCGATACTAACTTTTCGACAAGTGCACCGGTCACAATAAGCAATATAATGAAGTGTTTTTAAGACTCCGAGTATCAATTCCACGAGGAAGTATGTATATGATTGTAAGTACTAGATCAATCGGATTATAGTTATCTAGAAAATCAAGGTAGTTTTAAGAAATTAAAAAAATTACAAAATTAATCTAGAAATCCTAAAAAACTTCTAATTAATTGTAAAATAATTTAAGGTTTCTTTTTCCTAAATTATCTAGTTAAAGCTTTGTTGGTTAATCGTTTAATTGATGGATTAGTGACCTTTGATATAGGGTATCTTCACTAAATCATGACAGTGCTATGGAAGACACTACTTATCTTTATTGGTCTTATTCTAAGGTTTGGTTATGCCTCCGACTTAGCTAATGGGCTTAAATCTTAGGAAGTTTAATCCTAAATTTCCCTAATTCAAGACTAGTACCTCATGATTAACCAAGTATTTGGTTATTTTATTAATTTAAACCACGTTGTTTACTGATTTCTCTAATAACCTAGGTAAAGATCATCGGATCCTAGATTATCTTATGATAATATCCAAAGTGATCAATTCAGGAAAAGCATTAAGCATTCAATAAAAAAAGATTATTTCACTAATCATGCATTAACTATTAATTAACATATTTAGTCATCAATAAACACATTAAACAACCTAGGTAAATTGAAATTTAACATTAAGCATACAAATTAATCAAAGCTACCAAGATAATTAACTTAAACAACATAAACCTTGATTAATTCATAAATAAAACCATAATACATAAGATCAAAGGTTAGAAATCACCAGATATGGATCTAAGATGATTAACTAACTTTAATCCACATGATTACAGCTTTTAGAACTCACAAATAACTCGAAAATGTGATTTACAAAAGATTGAAACAAAAACAACCTAAAAATAAAAAACAAACCTAACGCTAACTTAGATATGAAGATAAGAAAGAAAATTAAGTTTTTGCCTAAAATATCTTCCTTTAGAGCCTGGATGTGTCCCTGGCTTTATAGGAGAGCAGCTGCTGCAAGTTGGAGAAGAAGACAGCTGCAATTGTTGAAGATTTGTTAGAAAATTGCATCTACTGACTCAATAAAGTGAGCTCACCACCTCAATATAGTGGGTTGGAGACCACCGTATTGGTCTAAATATTTGAATCAATACATGTGTCTGTATGAGCAATGTGGTGGGTTAGCCAGACCACCATGTTAGTCCTGAAACTTGTTCCTTTTGCCTCCTATTTTCTCAATTCTTTAATTATTCACATCAACCTACAAATTAAACAATTCCAAAAATAAATTAAATATTTAAGCATCGAAATAGGGGTAAATACACATCGATTAACATCCAAAAATACTATGAAATCCACCCCTAACGTTCCCCTACACTTAAGTATTCGCTTATCCTTAGACAAACCAATCTATCATCATTTTCAAAAGAGAAAATAATTATAGGAAACAAATTAAAAGTTTAAATCGTAATCATTGAATGTTTTTCTTAAATCATTCCATTATAAAATAAATCATTAAGATGTTATACTACTTAATTATGTCAATTAACAAATGAATACAGATAGCTTATATTTATTCAGACTGCAACCTGATTCATGTAAATCATTTCTTTACATAAAAGAAATATTCATAAAGTAACATATAACATCATTTTAAAAAATTCACATCTTTTAGTTATTAACGACATAAAAAAAATAAAAATACAAAAGTGAGTTTTAGAAGCTTGGTTAAGAAGTCATTTAATCTTATAATATAAAGGTGAATATTTTGTCATGAATAACCTCTTATTACTCAACTAAATTACATCACATCAACTGACTATTAGAACCACTCAATAACTTCAACCAATTGGTTAAAAGTTAGAGGAGTGAATTTATTTACTGACTTATGTAAACTCATATGAACATCTCATTTTTTAAATTTGTTTTCTATGTTTTTGATTTCAACTGAAGCAAGATGATGAAGATATTTAAATGACGTAACAAATTACTTAAAAATATACATTTTATATAAAAAATTATCATGATCATTAGGTATTCATTTTCCAAAATAATGAAGAAATCAAATTCAATTGTTAATAAACATAATTAATTAATAATATAACATCTTATATTATAAAAATAATCAAACTCAAAATGAAAAAAATTTTCAATGAAAAGCTAAAATTTTGAAATTTTTTTCAAAAGTTATATACTATAAAGAAAATGATAACAAAATGTTATGCATTAAGATAAGAAATACTCAAGTGTGTTCAAATAACTTATGCTTCCCCCAAAATTAAATTAAACATTGTCCTTAATGTTCATAAATTTAACAAATAAACATAATATGTGAGAGAAAGGAAATGAATACAACTAGATAAAAATGTGATCATTAAAGCACTTTACTGATGTGAATTACAGCTATATGAAAATCAATGACGAAATATCAAAGCACCAGAAACAGAATAAAACACACAAAACTAAAAACAAACACACCAAAACATACCAAAAACAAACAAACAAAATAAAAGTGTGTTAAAGCATACCATTTTATTGAAATCACACAAAATCCTACATGTACGGTTGGGTTATCTCCCAACAAGCATTTCTTTAAGGTCTTTTTTAAGGTTAAAGAATTTTTAATTAGGGTTAGAGACTTTTCAATCTCAACTTAAGTCTAACACCTAACTTCTCATTCTTATCCTTGGAATAATGACAAATCAAATTTAGAAGGTTTCTTATACCAATTAGTAGGGTCTTGAATTCATAATGTTTATTCTGAACAGAGCATTGTGGTAAAAAGTCTAGGTAAACAACTCTCACTCGTGAATCAAAAGATGAAATACCTATGAAATCAAAGCTCTAAAATGCTACCTTAGACTCAATAATCTCATTTTCACCAATTTGAATTGAATTCTCAAACTCAATAGTTTCATAAATTAATTCATCTAAAGCTGATATAGACTCACCACTCAATTTGCTAGCTCAATTGGCTATACATGATCAATACTCCTAATTAATTCTAAAATTTGTTCGATGGTTCTTTGATCATACTCAGGTTGAGAAGGATTTTCTAAATAGGAAATGAATGCAGCCTTGTTAAATTAAGAATAATGAGGGTGATGCATCCAACTAGAGGTATATTCATCCATGTTCTCATAATATTGTTGCTTAAGGAAAGTTAAGGGTTGGTCAAAACGAGATTGATTTAGCAGTAATCAAGACAATCATCAAAATTAGAGGTATAGGTTTCAAAATGTTCAAATTGATTTGTCCAGCTATCGCTTCAGTTAACTTCAAGCTCATACCATTGGTGATCTTGCCAATCATTTTGTTACCTCCACATATCACTGCTCTATACAAACAAAGATGACAATAAAAAAAAATAAAGAAAGAAGTTGCTAATTTAAACATCAAACAAACATAGAAAATAATACAAGAAAACAAATCTCTAGAGTAACTAATACTGAACACACAAATTCACAATTAATTAGAGACTAACTTTTTAGTAAGTATACCAGTCATAACAAGTAATATAGTAGAGTATATTTAAGAATCCGAAAATAAATCTTACTAGGAAGTGCGTATGTGATTGTAAGTACTAGGTCAATAGAATTACAATTACTTAGAGAATTACAGTTTTATAAATTAAGAGATTAAAATAAAATTTACAAAATTAATCTAGAAAGCCTAGAAAACTTCCAATCAATTGTAAAAGACTTTCAAGTTCCTTTTCTTAAATTATATAGTTAAAGCTTTGGTGGTTGATGATTTAATTAATGGAATAGTGATGCTTAATATAGGGTATCTTCACTAAATAAAGATAGCACTATAGTCAAGACACTAGCTTATCTCTACTAGTCTTATCCTGAAGTTTGATTATGCTTCAGACTTAGGTAATAGGCTTAAAGTTTAGGAAGTCTAATCCTAAATTACCCTAATTCAAGACTAGCACCTTCATGATTAACCAAGTCTTTGGTTATTTCACTAATTTAAACCACGTTGTTTATTGATTTTTCTAATAACCCAAATAGAGATTATTAAATCCTAGATTATTTGATGGTAATATCCTAAATGACCTGTTCAGGACAAGCATTAAGTACTCAATAAATAAATAATAGTTCATTAATCATACATTAATCATTAATTAACACAATTAACCATCAATAACCATGTTTCACAACCTAGATAAATTGAAATCAAACATTTAGCACATAAATTAATCAAAGCTAACAAGATAATTAATTTAAACAAAATAAACCTTGATTAATTCATAAATAAAATCATAATACATAAGATCAAAAGTTAGAAATCACCAAAGATGGATATGAGATGATTAACTAACTTTAATCCACATGATTACAACTTTTGGAACTCACAAACAACCTGCAAATGTAATTTATAAAATATTGAAACCAAAAACAACTAAAAACTAACCTATCACTAACTAAGATATGAAAATAAGAAAGAAAAACGAGTTTTTTGCCTAAATTATATGCTTTTAGAGCCTGGAGATGTCCCTAGCTTTATAGGAGAGTAGTTGCTACAAGTTGGAGAAGAAGACAACCATAATTGTTGAAGATCTGCTAGCAAATCGTGGCTTACCTCCTTAATACGACAAGCTCAACTCCTCAATATAGCAGGCTGGAGACTACCTTATTGATCTAAATCTTTGAAGCAATATGGGACTGTATTGCTTCTAGAGCTTGGTCCTTTTACCTCTTATTTGCTCAGTTATTCAAATATTCGCATGAACTTATAAATTAAACAATTTCAAACATAAATTAAACATTTAAGCATTTAAATAGGGGAAAATACACATCAATTAACATCTAAAAGACTATGTAATTCACTCATAATAATAGTCACACTAGAATTTAACATTCTCACCTTAAGATGCATCATTTGATCACCATCTTGAAGCATAACTACGTCCACGAGACTTGCATCATAACCAATGATAATGCAATCATAATGATGATGGAGATGATTGGAAATAGTCTTCCAATAGGGTAAAAAATTATCCAACCAACTACACTTATCATAAGATAGTTTGGTTTCCAAAATGCCTATTATCATAGGCTTATTGACTTTAATAAAGCCCCTCACCAGTTTTTGTTTATTAGCACAATTATAGCCCCTAAAATTCTATGCAACTATTGACATTTGGTAAGGAGGTAGATTTAGGTCCTTTAGCTTTGCTCCTCTTAGTAGAATTCTTCCTTTTAGTTTGCCTCTTCTCCAAGCTCTTTCTTATTTGTATTGATATAGGTCAAGGATTTAATAGGAGAGACTCAGCCATCCCCTTGCCTATCTGTTGTAACCTTAATCTTCATGGTTATTTGCAAACCATCAAAGTTATCAAATACTGCCCCACCTAGATTAGAATTAGAGGGTATGGTTCCTTTCCTATTTGGCACAGGAAATCTTTATAGTTCCCTGCTGAGAATATAAAAATTCATAAAATTCCATACTCAGTTCCTTGTTGAGAATCTAAAAATTCATAAACTTCCACACTCAGGCAAATATTAGAAGTTATCTCTAAGGCCAGACTACTAGCATAGTCTTTTAAAGTATCTTTTATGCTAGGAGTCAACCCCTCATAGTCTGGCACTATTAAACATTTAGCCCAATTAATATATTTAAAGTTGGTATCAAGGAATCTGCTTATATCTTATATGCATCACTAGTTATCCCCCCTATAGAGTCAGGTTAAGCTTATCCCCATGGTCACTAACATCATTAGTGTTTCTTAAAACAACGCTTGCTCCAGCCAAGACCACATTAACGTATGATTTTGTTCGAGGTGAAATTTCTAGGAACCACTTTAAGCAAACTAGTGTTAATAGGCTCAATAGGGTCTTAACTGTGTTATTCAATTTCAAATTCACATTCATTCCCATGAAGTCTGCATAAACCAAATCGCTTTTATAGGCTTCCACTGCAAACCTTGCTACTTTAAATTGGGTTTCCACTCCTTGATAGAATCCTCAATCATTGAATTATCCTCACCTAGGCTTATTAAAGAGATAATATTTGGAAGGTCGTCTTTTAGCTCTATACTAATGCAAATGAAGGCATAGCGTACCCATCTTTGCAAATCTGTATTCTCGTCCATGCACAAGTTCTACCAATATAGCTCATTAAAATGTTTAGACCTTTCATTGACTAATACTCCAATGGAATATTGCGAAGATTGAGCCAAATTGGGAAATTATCATGTTTGATTTTGTCTAAACAAATCCTAGGTCACTAGAATTGTAAGAAAATAGTGGTGTTGCTAAAGATAGTGGTGTTACTAACATGCCATGGCCCTACTGAGTTAAACTTTAACAAAACAAGGTTGTCCTCTGTAAGTAAAGTTTTAGTCAACCCTTTACCTTACCAAAATTTCACTGCCTAGCTATGTAGAACAGGGAATGCCAAACATTTGCCTATAAAGAAGCCCACTAGTATAGAGTCCCAAGCCTTTGCAAGTTCTTGTAGAATCTCGATGGGAGATGAGACCATTCTTTGACCATCAAGCCCTACCAGTGTTTTAAAAATTAGGTCAGTTCAGCCGATTGAACCCGGTTAATCGTGAATCTTTCAGTTGAAAGGTTCGGTCTTATATTAAATCCTCTTAGTAAGAAAATCCCTTGATTTTTGTTTAACCAAATGGTTTAACTAGTTATAAGTTAATTGGTCCGTCCAGTTAATTATCGATTATATTAATTATACTAACTTTTAAATTAAAAAAGGGGAATTATTACTTGATCTTAATTATAATGAACTTGAAAGGGTAATTTATTAAAAAAAGCGTTTATCATGAATAATGAATTAGAAATATCTACTCTACTAATAGTTAATTACTATTTTATTTAAAAATATAATATGTTATTTTAAAAATAATTAAATAATTTGCTTATTATAGTTTATTTAAATGTAATAAAAACTTTTAATGCAAATATCTCAGATACAAGCGTGGTTTACAAATTTTTATATAACATTAAAGAATTTTAATTTCTTCATAAAGGTGAGATATAACGTCATTTAGAAAAAATAAATTTAATTATTTTTATAATTTTAATATTTCATATTAGATATAATTTTAGTTAAAATTATTCTTTATCGATTA
>JAOXYD010037774.1:0-13851 GCA_028565735.1 Pinacopodium congolense | reverse complement strand
AAGCATGGAACCTACATATTAACTTTCATGACTATTGAAGGTGCGTAGAAGGAGTTGAACTAGAAAACATGAAGAGTGTTCGAAGCTATTACTTAATAGAACTTAAATAGCTCTAGTAAAACGGTGCCATTTAAGCCCCAAGAAACCCCCGTTTAAGTCCTAGAAAACACTGTGTTACGCCAAATTAATGCAAGCTCAACTTTTCACCTTTAAAACGTCTTAAACCCTAATGAGAACCTATCTAAACCTAAGGAGGAGCAAATTGAAGCATCTTTCGGCTCTCCCACTTGGTACAACTCCTTTTCTTCATGTTTCATGTTCAGACCTTAGAGTTAGTTATTTAGGTGTTGAACTTTGGTTTATTTGTGTTGTGGCTGCCATATTTTTTATATTTTTATTTTTATTTCCATGTATTTAATTTAGGTTATGTTAAATACTTGTTAATCTTTGAGTTTTTATTAATATAGTGTGGTTTTGTTATTTTTCTAGCCTTATTCTTACTTTCCTTTATATTTTCTACATCTTTATCCTTTTTCTATTAATTTCATATTGTGGTTATATTATTTTCATTATGTTAGCTTAGTTTTTTATTGGGTTTCAAGATATTTGAAAGATTAATGGGTTATAGCTGTAATAGTTGAAATTGGAATTGAATGGGCATTGTGATTTATGCTATAATTAAATTAGATTTCAGAATTAATGTCATGCATTAGGGATTACTTTATAGGATTGGCTATCATAGGAATAATTTCTAACTCAATTGTTAGAATTTAGCTTTTGATCTATAATTATCATTGGCAAAATCCATAAGTGACCATAGGTTAATTGATTTTGTAGGAAACTTATTTAATTAGCCTAGGATTTTAATTCTCTGAGTTACATAGTCCAAGTTTGTGTGATTACGGCTTAGATTAGTTGTTCCCTTGTGTATTAATGCTGTCATAACACTAAATCTAAAGAGTTTGTTGCATCTAAAAATAGAGGAACTTAGGATGCAAGACCTTATTTGTGTTTATAGGCTAGCATTTTAAGTGTAACACAGTCTTTATATTTTCGATGATCAATTGTATTTTTTCAATCTAGATAATATCTTCTACCTAATGTTTCATTATTGTTATTTGCTTTCTTATTTTGTTCGCTTTAGTTTCATTAATTGTCTTTTTGTTTGTTTTAATTCCTTCGAATCATAGGTTTTTTTAATTTTCTTTTTCATTTGTGCAACGTTAGGAATAGTAACAAAACACAATCAATTCTACATAGTTTGTTTTATTAGTTAAGTATTTTATTATTTAATGGTCTACAACAAAACCACAACCAAAGTATTGAGTCAATTCTTACATGGCCCCAACATTATAAATGAAACCTTAGAAGGATTCTAGGGTTCTAGCAGTGTTTTACCATGAAGCCAGAGGAGTTGCACCATAGATGTGCCATCTATAAGAGTTATTAGAGAAATGTCCTTGAGCTATAAAGGTCTAGCATACCTAATCCACCCTCATCTGGCTTGGGTCATATTTAGACTGGTTTTCTTGCAACATGTAGGAATCTCTCATTTTACAATGCCACTGATTATTTCTAATTAATAGGTAAACTCTACCATTTAGGGGTTGATGACATCTGAGATTGGAAAGTTGAGGAATAGCATGGAGGGGATAAAAAATCTATCCAGTTACCATGCCACAAAAAAGTGTCTCTACTATTGTCAATATAACACTCGAACATTTGTAGGAAGGTCCATGAACAATTAGTTTTTAAGTTTCAACCTTAGAAGCTTTGACGTCTAAGATGATATTCATGTATCCACTTCACCCACAAGTTATTTTTATCTGTCCATAGTTGTCAAACTCTTTTGGCCACATAAGTGGTAATAGTATTAGATATATAATGGAGACCTAAACTGCCTTGTCTCTTGAGATAAACTAGGTCTTGTCATTTAATTTTAGGACCCCCCATCTTTGGTGGCATGGCCCTGCCATTAAAAATTCCTGAGTTTCCTCTCAGTCACCTTAATTACCCTTTTAAGTAGGGTTAACTTCAAAGTCTGGTAAGTGTGCAAACTTGAAAGAATCGATTTGACTAGTTGGAGCCAACCTGCAAAGGATAGAAATCTACTATGCCAATATACTACTGCGTTATGAACCCTCATGATTAAGGCCTAGTAATCTCTCAAGCCTGAATTTTTTGGAATAATTGGAACATTGAGGTATTTAGAAGGGAGGGTGCCAATAAATATACCTATATATGCAGTCAATGTAGCAATTAATTGCACAGTAACTTTAGATAGAATGATGCTGCTTTTTCTGCTATTAATCATGAGTCCTAAAATGCTTGAGAACCAGTGGATGGCATCCATGATGGTTTCAATGGAAACAAAATCGACACTACCAAAGATGAGGAGGTCATTAGCAAAGAACAAGTTACAAAGGCCAAGTTATTTGCATTTCCTATGGTATTAGAACCAAGAATTGACTGCAATTTTGGCATTCAGGATAGGTTGTTTAGATCATGTTCATGAAGATTGTTAAGCTTAAAGAAACACTCTAGGAGCTTAAAGAAGAATGAATGTTGGAGTCCAAGAGAAATTGACATGAATAGAAAAGTGAAGGATAAAGATCAAGATTAAGAAAAAGATTAAATAGGTTTCTATTTGTAAGTTTATTTCTAAATCTTGTCTTTATCTTCTCAATGTTCTTAAGGGCTCAATTTTCATGCATGTGTTTACAGCATCTTAGTTAAAAGTTTTATAGTTGCATAACGGTTTGTATTTAGGATTTTGGTTAAGAGTTTGCATGATCACTTGTACAATAAGGTTTAGATAATATTAGTATAGAGTTTCATAATTAAGAGAAAAATTGATGGTTTGTTTTTAAAAAAGTCATCTTGATATGTTAAAGTATTTTAGAAAGTTATTTGAATGTGTTTGAATATGGTTGAGTTAAATTTTTGGGTGAAAAGTTTTTTAAGAATGTTTAAGAAACTTTGGAAAAGTTTGAAAGAGTTTTAGAAATTGCAAAGTTTATATTAACAAAGACATATTTTATATTTGAGTTTAATTTACATGTTTTGGTATTTAGAATCACTTAGGAGATGTTTTAAAACTTATGTAAATTGGTTTTAAAGCAAAAAAGAATGATTTTGGAGTGTTCAAGATGTTTGAAACTTGAAAGTTTTCAAAAACTTCAAATTGTGCTTAAATTTTCATAGAATAACACATGTTTAGTTGTTGATATTAATTGAAAGGTCTTGGTCCTCCAATTTACTTTGGGAATATTCTAAATTTATGTGAATTGGTGTTGACTCAAAAGGAATGGTTTGGATATTGTTTGAAATTTATTTTAAAATTGAAAGTTTCAAAATGTAGTTAAAGAGTTCTATATTAAGACATTTTAAGTTTTATAATTTAATTGATAGTGCTTGATCAACAAAACTTATGAGAAACTTATGAAAGTTGTGTCGATTTGTTTTTAGAAAAAAAAAATGGTTTTTGAATTGTTTGGATTAGAATAAGGTTGTTACAAAATTTGGAATTGATTTTATAGAACCATCGGTGGACTAATTGCTTATGTTTGGTCAACTAGATGAATTTTTATAGGTCAACCAATCTTTGTTATGTGGTTGACCAATACCTTTAAAATAGGCATATTATTCAACCACATTAAAAATTTGTCAATCAAATATGAAAAAAAAAAATGTCTGGTAATGACTAGTTTTCAATCCAACAATTTTATAATTGTTTCTAACGGTTAGATTAAGTCTCTAATAGGCCTTTTAATATAAGGAGGATATAAATATATGTTCTAAGTATTAAGAAACAATCTTTAATTGTGTTTGATGATTGAGAAAGCTTTGATTAAAAGTTTTAGTGGTTTATGTATTGAATGAGATTACGAGAAAATGTAAGGTTTTGTACTTTCATTCAATGAATTATTTGAGCCCCTTTGAAAATTATTTTGATCAAGCAAGTATTTTGATTTGTGTATGCTTGAGTAAAGATTGATAACTTGATTTTTAAATCTTGGTTATTATACTGGGATTGATTGAGAAAAGGTTAATCTTTACCATATTAAAAAATATTTTGCTTTGCATTCCTCTTAACCTTAGAAAGAAGAGTTGTCGGGTTCCTTTTCACTTTAGAAAAAGGATTTGTTGGGTTGCTCTTCACTCCTTTTTGAAAGAAGATTGGAAAGGTTTCTCTTCTACTTAAAGAAGATTATTTGACATAGTGAAATCTCAAAGTGGAAATATGGAGAGTGGATCTAGATAAAGAGTTGATTTGCCAAACCACTAGTAAAATCTATTTGCATTCTTATCCCTACTCTTTTATTTTGTGTTAGGTATTACTAATTTATTTAAATTTGAATTATATTAACATATCATCATATTTAAGTTAAATTATGGTCTAAGAGCTCTATACTTTGCAAAAATCGTTTACGTAATTTATGATTAAAGTTTAGAAAATTTTTATGCACATAAGTCACTCCTCTTTTAAATGAGCCATCTAGGGTTAGTAACTCCCTTTTCATAGGACTATTTCCCAGTCAATCAAGGGAAATTGCTCAATTCATAAACTAAATCCAGTGTGCTAATAACTCCAATCATTACTCTATTAATTAACGTGGAAATGGAAAATTTTTTATACTACAGTAACATCTTTAGCTTTGTTCGAAACTTGTATTTAGTTTTGATTTACCTCAGACCAACTCTCTATCTTTCTCTTATTTTTCAAAATTTTCTTTAGACTACAACTTAGAGTTGAGGAGAATGAAATTGTTAATAGTTGGAAATAATTAAATCAAGTAGTGGAACGATCATAGGTAAATCCGACATTTAGTTGTCTATTTCAAATTCAAGTATTATTTTGAATTAAAGGAATACTATATTTTATTCAAATGTAAACGATGCTTCTTTGTAATAGGAAACCTTTCTTGTTAACACGAGTAAAAGACCGCCATATGGTTGGTGGGCTTATGAAATTATAATTATAATTTTAGTTTAAATTTTTTCAAAATTAGAATTATGATTTTGATCATTAATATTAAAACAAGTTTGTGACAATCTAATAAAACTTTTAGATGGAAATTGAGTTAAAATAATTGTGTATTTCATAAGGCTAGATGGTAATTACAATATCAATTCCATATGGCATATAATATAATTAGAAATCTAATTATAAATTTCAACTTGCATATTTAGAGATCTTGAGTTTGAATCCCAAAAATTTTCTCTAAATATTTCTAAATGTTGTTAGTTGGTTTAATACTCAATAAGCTTAAATAAGTTAATCAATTAACATTCAAATCAAATTCGTTTCAAAACCAATAATAAGAAAGTATATTGGTCAGTAAGTAATAAAGTGAGTATTTTTATAACTCAGAAATGTCGAATCTATGGGTAATAGGGTGACTGGTAAGGCAATTGGATTATAATTATCTAGGAAGCTCAAGATCACTTAAATAAAATGGTTAGAATTGCTAAATTATCTTAAAACAACTAAGCTAATCTAAAACTTTCAAACAATGCCTTTAAATTCCAAATTGATTTAGGAATACTAATTTGACTAATTAGCTAAGGCTTAAGCCTTCAACACATTAATTGCGTTATGGAAAGGATGGGAATGCATAATCTAAGGTTTTCACTAACTCAAAACATTTCTATGGTTAAGTTGATGCCTTTTCTCTAACCAGTCTAAATTAAAGTTTAGTTATTAATTCAATTATTAGGTATTAAGTTTAAAGTTCAAGAAGTTCTAATCGTAAATTCTATATTCAAGATTAATACCCTCATAATTAACCAAAGTAGATTTCTCAGGTCCTTAATTTAAACCATGTTATTTACTGATTTTTCCAATAGTTGAAGTATATTTCTCGAATCTTTAATCATCTTTAATCTCATCTTAAATAATCAGGTCAAGATAAGCTTTAAGATCTCAAATAAATAAAGATTAAGACCCAAACATATATTTAAAACTCAACTAAAGCATTAAAGAATTTGTCCTTAGCATAAAATCAACTTAAAACATCATACATAAACAAGAAATTACAAATTTAACATTGAACAACATGTCCTAAAACATATATGAACAAGAGAGTGAAAGAAGTGAAAAAAGGGTTTAATTGCACCAAATATTGATCCAAAGTGATAGACAATTTTTAGTCACCTTAACGAACTCCTGGTAATCCTTAAAACAACATGAAATTACAATGAACAAGGCTGAAAAATAAAAATAGAAAAGAAACCTAATTAAAGAAATAAATAAATACGTCGTAAGCTAAGTCTGGATTTTGGTAGCCTAAATCTAATCTAACATACACGAAATTAGGTTCTCTGACTTTATATATGTCTCAACTACAAGTAGAAAGTAAGTGAATAAGTTGTAGCCAATGAGAATTGAAGAATCAACTGAAAAAAACTCAGCAGGTAGTTAAGCAGTACTTAACAAAAAGTAAAACGGCGTCGTTTAACCCTACATTTAAGTCCCTAAACTAAGCAAAATAGCGAGTCTTGATAGTTATACGATAGGATGATAGTGGCCGTCGTTTTACTCTAATCTTTAGACTTTTCAGTAGGAATTTCATGAGTTTCTACTTTTAAGTTTCAATCTACAATATACATCAATCCAAAAGAAAATTAAACATTTTAGCATGGAATTGAAGCAAATGTACATTAAATCATAATCAAAATCATATAAAAATACAATAAATTCAAAGCCTAACAAATATTAGGAAATGAGTTTTGTGTAATAAGTATTTCTCTAAGCGAGTTTTCTATATACGAGAGGCTCTATGGTCATTTGATTCGAATTCTGCAGATAATTCAAAAAATGCCGCCACAACAAACTAAGGACTAAGCCATAATTCTTCACTAACTTATCCTCAAACAGAATGCTCTTCCAACACCCATGAACAGTAATTAGATGGAACTCAAAAACTATTAAATGCTTGTTTCCATGGGATGGGACATACATGAACAGTAATTAGACGGAACTCCAAAACTATTAAATGCTTGTTTCCATGGGACAATAAATGGTAAATAGAGCGTCTTTACAAGAAAAAAGAGCAAGTACGCATTACAAGAACAATCGGTCAATCGTACGACTTTCAAGCGTGAGAGAGATGGAGCAGCTGGAAAGGTAACTGTGTTGTCTCTGGGGTAACCTTTTTGACAAAGAAAGTACAATACGTCTTATGTTTTGCCTAATCACATTGCTCCACATCCAGAGAAATTACAACACGTCTTATGTTTTGCCTAATCACGTTGCTCCACATCCCATCAAAAACAACAGTACAAGAAGGGAATCATATTACGTGCTGACTTAAAAGACATCTCCGTTTATGTCAATTTCAAAGAGAAATAACCCGTTAGGAAACGGTCTCTTTCGAACTCGACCCTCTATTATACTTTTGGGTGTCGGAAATTGGGATAAGAAAAGGGGCATTAGGTTTGTGATCATCTCTACAACTCAAAAGTTAAGTTCAATTTCATTTGAAAATTATGATAGGTTGTTTTACTAAACGTCAACCTAAACTGCTTTACTCACCAAAACCTTTACTAAAACCTAAACGTTACGTCGCTTGTGAAATATACTTGTAAGCTTATGTCATTGATTTCTGTCAACTAAAAAGTTGAAATGAAACCAACCCAACTCTTATTGTCTTCACATAGTAATTGATTCTATGTAGCATTCCTTCTAATTATACGTGGCATTAATTAGGAATTTGTGCGGCAATTCATTTTACAACGGGGGTGAATCCAATCTGGAGTTAACGAATGGTATAATCTTGCTAATTTTAGAAAATGCGTTGGTTCAAAATTATGCCAGCTTCTGATCACGACGTAAATGGAAGACCGGCAAAACTCGATATCATGGATTCCACATGTGATGACGTTTTAGCGAATATGCTTATACAGCTGAGCAATAGAGGTGGCGAAACCTAAATGGTCATCAACGTTCGATCTTTTCGACGGTGTAATGCGTGAGGGCTTATATTTAAAAATATCACTAATAATATAGTAAAATATCAATAATAATTTTTTCTAATTTTATGTAAATTTATCAAATAAAAAAATTAAAAATAATTTAAAACGGTTCAAGTATTTGGGAAGCATTTCTCAAAGGTGATTGATGGCTTTATCAATGGCACCGTTGATTTGTTGCAACAACTGTTGTTAATGGTCTAATTTGACAGCTTCTTAACCTATTTTTACTCTAATTATTTCTTAAACTTAGGGTTTTGGTCCATAACTTTTATCAAAAGATCAAACTTGTCATTAAAAAAATAATGACATAAATGAAGCACTTTTACTTGAAAAATAAGGATGAAACCACATGAAATCACATGAAAAAACATAATCCAATACGTTCATATCAAATACCCGCATACTTAAACTATTACTTGTCCTCAAACAATAACTTAAATGCTTTACTTCAAACAATCTGAATCAAAAGTTAAAAACTAATTGGATACAATAGAATTCAATCAGCTCCTTTAATTTAATTTACAAATCTCAATTCCGTCATGATCTAAAAATAACTTTATCACATGTAAGGCATAAAATTAGAAAGAAAGTAACCTAATATGCATAATAATAAGTATTCTAGTCACTTCGCATAGTTATCATGTCAATTTAATCAAGAATGTTAAAAATAACCATAAACATAACATAATTTGAACTTGGAGAAATATTTAGGAGTTCATCTAACATTTTTACACGAGGACAAATACCTTATTATGAATGACCCTAATTACTCGACTAAGTTGTTCTTTTTTAGCTTGTTTAATATGTCATCTAATTTTTTTATGAGAAGGTAAATATTTCATTATGAACACTCCCGGTTATTAGATTAGATTACCCTCTCAAATGGCTATTAGTAGTGCTCATAAATTTCAACCCTTACATTGGCTTGAAGCTAGCGAAGTGAAATTTACTTACTTTATTTAACAGTACAAACACTTTTTATACATTTTTAACACATTATTTTTAGCATCCTATTTCTAAATTCATATGAAAAACCATACAAGACAAGCTTAAACACTTAATATCATACATATGGGCTATCAAAAGTACATGCAATCATTTTAAAAAAAGGGAAAACAAACAATTTTGAAGTTTGTGAGCAGTTCAAGAGTTGATCAAAGTTCACTAAATTAAAAACCCCTATTACTTTCAAGTACCATAATCAGCATTCAACTAAATTTCAAGATCATTCTCAGATAAAACATTTAAATCATTACTTTTAGACTAATGGTAACTCTAGTGTATGAAAATTAACCTTGTTTCCTACACTCACACTTAAATGAGACATTGTCCCCAATATCTAAAAGTACTATAAACATAAGGCATGGGAACAAGAATAATCCCCTCGAATGTAGAGGCCATGTCATTCCTTTATGAATAAGATTACAGCTCATCTTCTACTTATAAACAAAACAAGAAGAAAACAAGCAAAACACTTAAATGAACAAGCCAAAACTTATTTAGAGAAGAGAAAAATACAAAAACAAAAGGATATAGTTAGGGTGCCTCCAAACAAATGCTTATTTAAGGTCATTAGCTCTATCCTTATATCACAGATCAATCCACATAAGTTGGAGCTTCAATCCCTATTCCCTCCAAATTCTAAACCAAAGTAGGGCTTGAGGCGATGCAGTTTGACCTTAAATTCCTTCCCCATCTTTTTGCTCTTGATCTCAATGGTTTCATATCGATACATTTAGGTAATGATTAATGGACATGTCCATATTGAACACAACTTACATTAAAAAAAAAACTTGATTCAGAAGTGGTATAAGAGAACTTTCTGACCCACCACAAATGTTTTCATAGAAATGTGTCCATCATGAAACCCTTTGTTTTTCTCCTTATAAATCTGGGCATTTTCAAATGCCTTATGATGAAATTCCTATAACTTTTTGTAACTATAACTTCTTGTGTGCACCAACTGCTTCTAGCTCCATATTACATTGCTTGATCACCCAATAGGCATTATAATCTAACTCTATAAATAGATGGCATGGCTTTCCAAATACTAGTCGGTATAGAGACATCTCAATTGGAGTTTTGTATACTATCCGATAAGCCTACAAAGCATTATTAAGTCACAAACTCCAATTTTTTCTATTGGAATTCACCGTCTTCTCTAATATAGCCTTGACTCCTCTGTTGGATACCTCAGCTTGTCCACTTCTCAAAGACTGGTAAGTTATGGAAATGCAATACACCACTTGATACTTCTTAAGGAGGGCCTTAATAGTCTGGTTGTAAAAGTTTATCCCCTTATCGTTAATGATGGTTCTCGGGACACTAAAACTAGAAAAAATGTTATATTACAAGAACTCTACAACCATTTTACAATCAACAATTCAAGTGGTTTTTGTTTCCACCTATTTCAACAAATAATCAACAAAAAGTAGAATATATAGAAATCCAAAAGAAGATGGAAAGGAATTCATGAATTTCATACCCCAAACATAACAAATCTTACAAATTAGAATGGGAGTTCAGGGCATTTCACCACAGGAACTCAACATACTTGTACTCTAAAAATTGTTGCAAGTCTTGCAAAATTCATAAGCATCTTGAAATAGAGATGTCTAATAAAATTCACACTCAAAAACCTTACGAGTTGATTTCTTTGGCCCAAAGTGACCTCTGCATGTATAAGAAGGACAAAAGGTTAAAATGGAGGAAAACTTAATATCGGATAGGTACCTTCTTATTACCTAAACAACGTAATGCTTCCATAGGTATACGTCATCTCAAACATAATACTTAGCTTGGTTCTTCATCTTCTCCTTTTGTGCCTTGGTGAAATTCAAAAGAAATTGGAAGGAAACTAAGAAATTCATCAAGTCCACATATCAGGGACTGACCATTTACATTACATATAGTTGCTCATCTAGAAAAGTCATCATTAATAAAGATAGCATCTACACCATACTCCACTAATCGGCTCAAATTATCTATCACTCTATTCTCTAAGTCTCTCTTGTCTTTAATCTTCATATTAAACTCCTGAAGTATAAGTATCTAGTGAATGAGTCTTGGCTTCGCCTCCTTTTTTATGATGGTGTAGTTTTCATGAGCTTCATTCAGGGTCTTCGAGACATAATAGATCACATGTGTAACCCTCCTTACTCATCAGTCCAAAATCACTCTAATAGAATTATTAAAAAAATTATACATTAGCACAAATGATAGATTCCAATATAGGGGCTGTAGAATGGTACGGTGACTAACTTCTCCCTCAGGGGATCAAATGCCTTCTTGCACTTATCATCAAAAACAAATTCCCCATCTTTTTAGAGCAACCTACAAAATGGTTGTACCACCTTCAAAAAATCTTGAGTGAACCTACGATAGAATCCTACATGACTAAGAAAACAAAGAACTTCTCACATAGAACCAAGGTATGGTAAAGAATACACAAGATCTATCTTACCTTTATCAAATTCAATACTCCTTATAGAAATCACATGTCCCAAAATTATCTCTTATTGCACCATAAAATGATACTTTTTGAAATTAAGAACAAGGTTAGTTTCTAGACATCTCTTAAGAACTAAGGTAAGGTGATCTAAACACTTATCAAAGCAATCTCCATGCATAGTGAAATCATCTATGAAGGCTTATATGATTTTTTCAAAGTAATATGAAAAAATGCTCACCATATTACTTTGAAATATAAAGGGGGTGCTGTAGAAAACCAAATGGTATCTGGCGATAGGCAAAAGTCCCATAAGGATATGTGAATAGGCAAAATTCCCATAAGGATATGTGAATATCGTCATCTCCTAATCCTCTAGAGTAATTTCCACTTGAATATTACATGAATAACTATCAAGAAAACAACGGTAAACATGACTAACAAAATGTTCTAACATTTGATCAATAAACGGTAATGAAAAATTATATTTTTTACTCATAAAATTAAGTTTGCAATTATCCATGCAAATTTTCTATCCATTTTACACTTGAGTAGGCACTATCTCTCTGCTCCCATTCACCATTATTATACTGCCAGAATTTTGGGAGATGACCCGTAAAGGGCTAACCCACTTGCTATTCAAGATGGAGTATATGAAGCCTACATCTAGTAGCTTCATGACATTTTTCTTCACCACCTCCGTCATCGGTGGGTTAAGTCACCTTTGCACTTTGTTAAACTGGAGTAGCCCCTTCCTTTAGAAAGATCCTATACAAGCATAAGGAAAGGCTAATACCTTTAATATCAGCATTTGTCCACCTTAACATTGTCTTTTACTCTCGCAATATTCTCACAATCTTCTTTTCTTGCACCGAATGAGGCTCCTAGCTATGATCATCGATAAAGTTTTGTTGGCCTTACATATGCGTATTTGAGATGGTTTGATAATAGCTTCAAATCTACTTCTAAGGTTTGCATAATAGAAGGTAATAACCAATTCGTACACAAATATATCCAAAAATGAAGTCACATACTTGACATAATTGCGAGGAAGCATCTCTAAAACCATAATGACATCCTTTATCTCTTATTCAATCTTAAACTTGGTCTTCAAGTGATTATATATTACTTTCTCCATCGAGGTTGCTGAAATCGTCTCTAAAAGATCACCTGAAGAAAGAAAAAAATTGCTATGCCAATGCGTCAATAATGTCTAACCTGGAAACCGATTCATAATATGAAGGATATTGCATAACATTGAAGATGTTGAATCTGATAACCTCACCATTTAATTCCATGGTCAACACCTAGCTATGGACATCTATCTTGATTCAAAACATCTTTAAGAATGATCTCTACAAAAGGATCAGTGATGGACCCAAAGACTTCTCATCTTACATGTCTAACACATAAAAATCTTCAAAGAAAATAAGCGTATTCACCTAGACTAAAACATCTGCAATAACTCCCTCGAGATAGTGTTAAAATTGTCAGCTAATTGAATAATAATATGAGTGTTTATTAGAGAACAAAGGTTAAGAGCTTTAAATATGAAAAGAGGACTAACATTAATTAAAGCTCCTAGATCTAATATGCAATGCTCATACTTTGTGTTAATCCTTGCATTTAGGGGATAGCTTTCTTCATAAAACCACTGAGACGTTCTCCCCCACACTAACTTTCTCATCCCTTTAGATTCCTATTGCTTATGCATAGCTCCTTAAACAACTTTGCATATCTCAACACTTGCTTGATTACTTCGAGTAGATGTATTTTTACCTCTACTTTGCGAAATACCCCTAACACCTCCCTCTCATTCTGTTGCTAATTGTTTTTAACCAAATTGCTTTAAAAAGGCACAAACACTTGGTTAGAAGCAATTGAATGGGAACTACTTACCTTAGGAGGGTTAGCCTCCTTCTTCTTATTTGACACAGTTTCCTCTTCCTCTTCTTATATCGCCTTCTTCTTCATGGATCCTTCTAGCTCCTTGCCACTCCTCAATATGATGGCATAAGAATCCTATTTAAGGTGCCTCTCAAGCTGTCTAGGAAGTCTTATGGAGCTCTAAGCCTATAAATTTTCTCTTACATCTACCAGCTAACTCACCTAATTCTCCTAGTTCTTTAGCCCACTCCTCGCTTTGCCCACTCCTTGCTTTCTATTGAAATTGAAAAGTATTAGTGGCTAAGCTCTTAACTATTTTCTCGAGAGTTATACCTCCAAATTTCTGTGAGGTAAAGGCCTCAGCTAGAATTGTTATGATCCTTGATTGAATTCTAGTGGTGTTTTTAATCCTTGTTGCTATTGAAAGGCTAGGGGGCCTCACATTGGAATTACTTCCTTACTGAGGGTTTCCATACTTGGAATTAGGATGATCCTTCTACCCTAAGTTATAGGTGGGAGTGAAAGAATCATACCTTCGT
>JAOXYD010037763.1:0-13851 GCA_028565735.1 Pinacopodium congolense | reverse complement strand
TAAGTTGATAGTTTTGAGTTTGTAAAAAGTTTTTAATACCCAATTCACCCCCCTCTTGGGTGCCATAGGACTTACATATATGATTGAAGATAATTGGATGTGGAATATGAGATTAGGACATGCAAGTATAGAGCTCCTATCCAACCTAACTAACAAGCAACTAGAGAATAGGAAATCAAAGGTTATGTTTAAGAAGGAAAAATATATGGAGTTGGCCAAATGGGGATGCAAACCAAAAGTTCATTCAAGATGAAATCAGTAACAATTTCTAGACGTTTGGAACTTTTATATATGGATTTGTTTGGTCCATTTACAGTTGCATGTTTTTAGGAAAAGATTATGATTTTGTTATTATTGATGAGTTTAGTAAATGGGTGATATTTCTTGTTAGTAAGGATAAGTTTAATTTGTAAAATTTGTAAAAATAATATAAAATGAAAAAAATTATATGACTGTATTTGATAGAAATGATCATGATAAGGAATTTGAAAATGTTTTTTCTGAATCTTTTTGTAGCGAGAATGAAATTTTTCAGAATTTCTTATTGTGATCTAAACTTAACCAAAATAAATCCAATTCAGTCCTAAATCAAATAAAAGGCAAGCACCGTGTCAACAAGTAGTATAAAACGGTAAGAAATATAATATTGTACCCAACAGATCAAAGTTCCAAAACAACAAATTAAACGATGCTTGACTACTTAGATAACCAAGATTTGATTAATTTGAAGAAAAAAATCACAAGCCTAACGAAACATGTAATTTACAAACTATGAGTGAAATGTTGTTAAAATTTACTAAAAAAGGCAAAAATTGGCTAAGGCTTCAGATTCTAATGGGCTAATCCTTTAAAATTAATGACAGTGGATTGATTTAGGATTTACTTCACTTAAGTAAAATATAACAAAGCTCATAAGAATGTCTTTTCTCTTTTAAACTCAAATTACATATTTGATTTGTGAATAACTTGGAATAAAAGACATTAGTGAAAAAAATCCTAGAATTAAGTTCATTAATCTTAAGAATCCTCAAACAAGATCCTAAAGTTAGTCTATTTTTAGGTTCAAGTGTGTAGCCGATTGATTTTTCAGAAATCAAACATCAATGATGATGGAATTCAATTACCTAAGGCTCTAATATAGGTGATTAAGCTAAACTAGGAAAAAATAAAACTTCAATTTGGTAAAAAGAAACCAAGCCCAATCTAGTCATAACCCACTATTGTCCTAACCTTAGCTAAAAACAATCTACTTACACATATTCATCAATATAAAACAAGTTAAGGTCATAACAAAGGTTTCAATTGCATGAATCAAGAAGATAAAGTCAATACAAGTGTTAAAAAAAATACAAATAACTAATAAGAAGATGGACACTCCTTGAAGATTTTGCACTAAATCGTCACTTAAAAGCTCCCAAAAAGATAAATTAAGTTGAAGAATAAACCTAAATAGAAAAGGGATCGACTACATAGCCCCCTGAATCAACCCCTTATGGCCACATATAAGCTGTCTATACAATTCATACAACCTCTATAGATAGGGTTCATATAACATTATAACACAACTTATATAACAATGTATTAAAAATATACATATTGTATGTAATTTAAAGTTCATCTACGTCATGTCTATACATTTCATACAACCTCTATAGATAGGGTCCATACAATACTACAACATAGTTCATACAATGATGTATTCAAAAACTACAATGTGTCTATACAATTCATATAACCTCTATAGACAGGGTTCATACAACATTATAACAAATTTCATACAACGACGTAGAATAACTTTAAATTACTTACAATTTGTAGTTAGACAAACTTTAAATTACATACAATCTGTAGTTTTTGAATACATCATTGTATGAACTGTGTTATAGTGTTGTATCAACCCTGTCTATAGAGGTTGTATGAATTGTATAGGTAGGTTGTATGGGGCCATGAGGGGGGCCAATAAGGGTGATCGTGTAGTTTTTCTGAATAGAAAAAGAGACAAAAACCTAGTTATAGTGATGGATAAGAGAATCCTATCTTGAATGCTATATAAAAGTAATGAAAATAGGAGTAACTATACTTACACAAGTGTCTATTATGGTTTAGGAATCATTAGGATTTTCTATGGTCAAATTTTCCCTTAAAAATCACAAAAATGATGTTATTTTGTTAACTCTGTTTAAGTCTCAGAAATTTTAAGATTCTACCCATATTTGTGTTTTCTACTCTAACTTCTTCTAAACACCTCTAATGGCCAGGACATTTGGTATGAAAACTGTTCACAGGCTATTCTTGCACCCCCATAAAATTTTAGAATGATCTAAGCTCTAAAAGTATACCTAATGCTACACCAAAGTCACTTGTACCAAAATTGACGCATGTTTGAGCTTCTCTTGCTCTTCTCTTGGTGCATCCTTCGTGGCTTATCATATGGCCTTGATATTTGATGTGGAACTTCATAACATGATTCTCGAAGTTCTAAAATTGGTTTAATACCTTTTCTAGTTCCAGAAATGCCTTAAAATGCTCATGAAATTACTTTCATTTGTGCCTTTGAGCTCCTTTTTTATTCTTTTCAATCCAATAAAGTCCAAATATCTTTGAACTTGTAGTATAATCAAAAGACCTCATAAATAGGACAATTTTATAGATATTTGAGAGTGAAAACACAAGACAAAATGGATACAAACCAATATAGATCACTCTTAACATTTCTCTACACTTATGATTTCTTAACAAAGTTGTTGAGAGGAAAAAAAACTTTAGAAAAGATGACTAAGACTATGTTAAATTATTATAACCTTTCTATATATTTTTGGATAGAAGCCATACCTTATTCTTTTCATATATCCAATAGGGTCTACAGAAGACTAACTATAGATGAGACCCCTTATGAGCTTTGGCATGGGAAAAGTTGAAGATTAATCATTTCAAGGTTTTTGGGTGAAAATTTTATATTTTGAATACTAGTGATAACCTAAGTAAGATTGATTAAAAAATGAACAAAGGTATTTTTTAAGGTTATTCATTTTCTAGAAAAGCATATAAGGTTTTATCTAGAGAACTTTAATGATTGACGAATCTATTACATATTGTCTTGGATGAGTCAAACCCCTTTTATGTGAAGAAACATTTTGAAAATTTTGATATAGGCCTATCAAAGGATTTAAATAAACTAGGTTTAGAAGAATAAATGAGGATAACTTAGAAACCACATATGCTTATAGTGAACTCATTTTTGAATCAGGTGAGGGTGATAAGAATGATAAGAGATTACCTAAAGAATGGAGGTATAAGAAAGACTATCCTTTAAATTAAGTTAATAGGTGATGTATAAAGAGATGTGGTTACTAGATCATCATTTAGAGATTTATCTCATATTGTATTTATCTCTCATATAAAGCTTAAGACCATTAAGGAAGCTCTTAGTGATGAAAGTTTGGTTTTTGCCATGAATGAAGAGTTAAATTAATTTGAAAGGAACAAAGTGTTAGCCTTATGGCACCCAAGAGGGGGGGTGAATTGTGTGTTTAAAAATTCTTGAGGAAATAAAATACTTTAAACACCTTAGGCCAATTTAAACAATATGAAAACTTTAAACAAAAAATTCAACCTATATGGAATGTCAATTCTTATGCTAATATCAATCAAATTCAAATAATAATAAAGCAAACACAAATGCACAAATATAACAGAGATAAGGAAGAGAAAGAACACTAAGATTTATAGAGGTTCGTCCACCCTAAAGATAGACTACGTCCTCTTTCCAACTACTTGTTAGAAAATCACTAATAATAATCATGGTTAAAGGCCAAGAGGAACCTTTTACAACAATCTTGATTCAAGGCCAAAAGGAACCTTTACACAATCTTAATTCAAGGCCCAGAGGAACTTATCCAACAATCTTGATTCTAAGGCCAAGAGGAACCTATACAATAATCTTGATTCTAAGGCCAAGAGAAACCTATCAATCTTGCTTTTCACAAAGAGGGTGAAAAGTAACCCTTATTACAATTTTTTACGGCAAAGAGGAGGCTTTACAACAAAACTAAAAATTATAATTTTGTCCTACAAGGACAAATCCTAATCCAAGCTCCCTTGACCTTTAAACCAAGCTTATACAGCTTATGACGCCGTTGATCAAAACCAACACAAGATAAGGTCTCAAATGCAACTAATGCAATATGGAATGCTCAATTCACAATTAAGGCCTAAACAAATCCAATTCACAAACAAGGATTAATACAATCCAAATATTCTTTATCCTAGGTTAAGATCAAGCTATCAAATCTATTTTAAAGGCAAAGAGTAGTCCATACCATAATTAACAATAAACACAAATTAATTCCCCCAAATTATGTAACCAAATACACCTTTAATGGTGTTTCACTAATGCTCATGCAATAAACTCAATTATGAAAAATCTAGAGGCAAACCAGAATTATAACTAGCCTCCTAACACTTCAATAGATTATGAAGAATCAAATTGAAACATTGAAAACGTGATTAATGCATTCAAAAATCATATTCAACCAATATAAACACAAATTGTCAAATATATGCAATCTTTAAGTTCCATCCTATTAACACACTAATTTAATCACAAAAATGATGAAAATTAAATGCAATAAACCTACTGAAACATCAATCTATATATTAACAATAAATCACATTAGTAAACACAATTTTAGCGCATCAATTGAATGATCAAAATCAAGCATAAAACTAGAATGCTCAAACCTAGACAGCTTTGAGCAACCTGTAAAGATTAAGCTCAAACGAACAATATAATCACTTAAAAATAGAAAACAAATACTGACAATCTCCTAAGATATTAAGAAAATTGAATACATCAAATTTTTACTTCCAGAAACTAATTAAAACTCAAAATCGAAGCCAATAAAGAAATTGTTGAGAAAACATATCAGTTTGGACAATTTTGAGCTGTCTGTGTTCTTTGAATTCCGACAAATGATTTGAGTGCTTAAAAATTGAAGTAAAAGATCCTATGTACTCTTGAGACCTTAAGGAAAACGTCTATAGTAATTTTGAATTAATAAAAATAGTTTTGCAAGCTCAAAATTTAAGAACACAGAAGTTCATAAAAGTTAAACCAAAACAGAGAAAATTTTGGTATATTGATCTTTGAAAGCTCAAAACAAACGAAATAATGAATCAAAAAATCAAATAGAAGCTTTTTAAGATTAGTCTATATTTAAAATATCAGAAAATATAAATTTTGTAGCACAGAAAATTAATTTAAAACACTAAAATATGGATTGAATGAAAATTGTACAGAAAATGAGGAAAACTTTGAATATTTGAGTGATTGATCTTTGTAATATTGTTTTCAGGGCATCTAAACTTGTTAAAACAGTTTTGAAATGTTATATATAGTGTTGGGAGAGGTTTCGAATTGTTAAAAACAAAAACTAGCCGTTTGGTAGGTTAAAAAGTTGTTTAGTGCAGAAACCCAAAACTAACCATTGGAGTTTGAGCTATTAACGACTCCTTCTAGGCTAATTAACGACGCCGATATTCATAGAACATTCCGTTGTTGATAGTGCTGGAAACAAAGAGTAAAATTTCACCTTTGGAGCCTGTAGTTTAAGGATGAACAGCCCGCCATTTTATTTCCATAAAAATATGAAAAATACTTTAAATCAACTCCAATACTTTCCAAACAAATTCCTAACATTAAACAAGTTTTAAAGCATAATTCAAGGCTGTTTAAATCATCAAAACATTTCAAACAATTCAACACATAAGAATTGCCTTGATTATGAAAATTTTTCTTTTAAACCAACTTGAAAACCTTTTCAATCAATTCATAAATCATAGATACCCAAAATTCACAACACAAAGATGTTCAAACATATTCAGACATACCTAAACAACTTCAAGCAACAATTCAATTAACTTAAACACATCAAACACATTAAAGCAATTCATATTGCATAAACACATCAATGATTAGCCTATAAGTCACCTAATTCAATTCCTAATATATTAAGGTCATAATCAATTCAAGTTAATCACTAAAACCACAATTCAACTCTTAAATGTCTATATGCCAATGTTCATGCAAATGTGAGAGCCCTTTTCAAGCATTAATTAAGATCAAGTTTAGGACACTTACACTTTAAGCCCTTTTCCTAAACTCTTTCTATAACTACTTGATCTTCGTTCTCTTAATCTTCAAGCTTGATCATCACTCTTTTCTTGATCTTCAAGCTTAACTTTATCATTTTTTCCTTGATATCCAAGCTCTTAATCGTCTAATGCTTGAGCTCTTCATCATCTTCAAGATGGCTCTTTTACCTTAGGCTCCACATATATGTGATCTTGTACTTTAAGTATAAGCATCAACCTACCTTATAAACATCAAAGACTTAAACATTAGTAAGAATAATATTTTGTCATCATCAAAACACATGATTAGAACCACATTGGTTCAACATAAAATTTTAAAAGAAATCCTTAGGACCCTGCTAGCCTACCTTTCAAAGAATATGAGGCAAAATATCAATCCCTAGGAGAATCAAACTTTATAATCTATCTATTAAAAAATCAAGTGATAATAAATGAGCTGTCAATTCAATAAAGGAAATCAAAGTGTACCCACCACATAATACAACATACATAATAGATATAATCAAAATAATACTCATATAGGCAATCTCCACAAATTAATCACACTAACATTATAACCAATCAGTCATTTATATTGTAGAATATGTCATTCCCAAACATGATTTTACAATTAATTCATCACATAATAGGATATTCATATATAATGACTTCTTACGGTCTTCTACACTATTATTACATATTTTATTACACCTTTTATTTAAGGGCCTACTTAACCTAGTAAAAATATATCCAATGATCCGTTGACCTATCTCATCATCTTATTCTCATATCTCAAGTGGAATAGATATGTATATATATATATATATATATAATAATCAATAATAGGAATATAATACTTCTCAATCATATTATAGCACTCTAGTGTCTAGTCATATAGCATAGGATATCTCTTACTATCAAAGATATCTTGAAACCACACCGATGCCTCGCTAAAAATGTATAGGACATCCTCAAGGCTCAAGATATCTCGAAGCAAGCCCAGCAGCTACTCCATAGAAAGGTAGCTAGTGAAACACATTGATTATCCTATTGAATATATCATGTCCTGCGTAAGCCATCAATTCACTAAGTTACAATTCCAATTTCTTGTACCTTATCACAATATTCCATATATGTACATTCTTAAAAGTCCTTATTCATTCATAACTTAAGATTCATATGGCATCTTACGTATCCACAAAATCAGAATTTGTTCATAATGTCATATCATCATAAATTCCCTTGACAGGGATTCATTTCATAATGATTTCCATCATATTTTGATGTAAATTCACCCCTATCTTAATCCTTCATTGTTCAATTTGTGTTCTGAATTGTTTAATATATAGATCACACTCCAATTGAAGTAAAAATCAAGCAAAGTATTAAGATTGTACCAAAAATTAGAGTAAAATGTTAGTCCTAAGTAGACTTGCATTTAAGTCATTAAAACCTACATTAAAGTCAATTATAGGATCTAAATGGGGGTATATAAACGGCGTTGTTTAACTCCTTTTAAAGTGCTATTTAAGTAGCAATCGAGATATTTTTTAGTTGGATCTTCCTCCCTATTGATTAAAACTTGCTCCACTTACTTCTAACCTATAGTAGACATACGAATGAAGCCAGAGAACTCATTTTTGAACAACTAACACTAGATTTAGGGTAGTAAAATCATATTTAGCTTATTTTTTCTTCTTCTTTCTCTAGGTTAGGTTTTTCATTTCTGTTTTCTTTTCTCACTTTATAGTTGTTGATTTTAGGTTTTTTTTAAAGGATTTCCAAAGTTTGTAAACATGATTTAAGGTTTTCTGTCACTTTGGAGCATTATTTGGTAAAATCTAAGCTCTTTAATCACTTGTTTCTCCCTCTTTCCTTGCATATATTGCAATAACATGTGCTTAAGCCTGATTCTTGATTGTTCTATTTTATATATGCATGCTTAATCTAATTTCATGCTAAGGATAGGTTGTTAAATGCCTTGATTAAGTTCTTAACACATGTTGGTTTAGAAAATAATCTTTTCTTATTTTGAGTTCTTAGTGCTTATCTTGAATTGGCTACTAAGATAAAGTTATTAGATAATTAAGGATCCAAGAAATCTACTTTAATCATTGGAAAAATTTTAAACAACATGATTTAAATCTATGAATGACCAAACTTTGATTAATCATGAAGGTGTTACTCTTAGAATATGGATTTTAAGATTATAACTTCTTAAACTTTGAGCCTACTTCTCGTAGTTATAGGTGGACCAAACTATAGAATAGGAATGTTAGAGATAAGGCATTGACTTGACCATAACGTTGTTTTGAATTAGTGAAGACCCTAGATTAGACATTCTAACCATTTTATAACCCAATTAAATCATTTAAAGCTAATCCTTAGTTAATTAGTCAATTTGGTAATCTTTAAAACAATTTGGATATGTTTGCATTATTTGAAGGCTTTTAGGTTAATTTATTAGCTTTAACCCTTTTAATTTGGCAATCTTAAGCTTCTTTAGATAATTGTAAATGAGTGGCCTAGTACTCACATTATTTTCCCGTGGGTTCGACATTTTAAAGTCTTAAAAATACCTTACTTTATTATTTGTTGACCGGTATACTCGTCGCAATAGTTGGTCTTAATTTGATTTAAATTTCATGACAATTGATTGATTTATTTAAGCTTAATTATTATTAAACTGACCAACACAACATCCTCACACAATTAATTCATCATAAACCTATAACATACATACTATTCATTCACAAATATGTACACCAGTACCATAAATCAAATACCTCATAAATCTCCTGTGATTTTGCTCTCTAATTAACACAAATAATAATCATGTAATATCCAAAAAATTAAGATCTAACATAAACTTTAATTCATGTAACAATCAACATTAACAAAATATGTAACACATAAAACATGCATTATAAATTCACACTAAATTTCAATTATAACCAACCAATATATTTTTCAAGTATCTCTAAACATTTTTTTTCAATTTATAAATTTTGAAGCATACGTATAGGTACATAATATTAAGGTAGCATCAAACATCTATAATGTACATAATCTATCACTCGTGGAGGAATACACCCTAATTACCACTTACACATATACTCAAAATTCACATTTAACCATATGAAACACAAAAATCACACAATAGGAATACACTCTAGTTAATCACTTTCTTGATAGTTTTAAAAGTCAAAGCCAAGCACTAGGTTCGATTTGTTAATTCTCTACTCTACTACCATGACCTAAATATAGTAAACTTTGTTAAAAAAACAATTTAGTAAAATTAACTAATGCAAGATTATCTTGCTTCTTCTATATCCTAATTATCTTTTGGTTAGTTTAGAATAATTTTATCTTCAATTAATTATCAAGTAATTCAAGCACAATTTCTTAAAATGATTTCAAAACCAACAAATATGGCAAGTATACAGTCAACAAGTAATAAAGTGGAGTATTTTTAAAACTCTAAAATGTCGAACTCATAGGGAAAAGTGGGACTACTAGGGAAATTAGATTACAATTAGCTACAGAGATCAAGATTGCTAAATTAATTAAAGCTAAAGCAATTAAACTAGACTAAAAACTTCCAAAACTTGCAATGAATTCCAAATTGCTTAAGAATTACCAAATTAATTGATTAGCTAAGGATTAGACCATAAATGACTTAATTAAGTTATGGAAAGTTGGAATTTCTATTCTAGGGTCTTCATTAATTCAAAATAAAGATATGGTCAAGTCATTATCTTTTTTCTAACATTCCTATTCTATGTTTTGATCCACTTATAGCCATAGGAAGTAGGCTTAAAGTTCAAGAAGTTCTAATCTTAAAATAACATGTTCTAAGACTAGTACCCTCATAATTAATCAACCAATGGTCATCTATAGATTAAAATCATATTGTTTATTGATTTTTCCAATGAATTAAGTAATTAGTCTTCTACTTAGCCATTTAGCATCTTATCTTAAGTATCTAACTTAAAACAAGCATTAATAACTTAAAATAAACAAAGATTATCATCTAATCTTGTTAAAAAAAACTCAATCAATCTATTAAAGAACCTATCCTTAGCATAAATTTATATTAAAACATCATATCTGTGTAAAAAAGTTCGTATCTAGTATTAAACCACATGTTCTTGAACATATATCAATAAAGAGTAAGAAATAAGTAAAAGAAGGGTTTAGATTTCACCAAATGTTATTCCAAAGTGATAGATAGCCTTCAATCAACTTAAAAAACTCTTGAGAATCCTTAAAACAACCTGAAATTACAAAGAAAAAAGTTGAAAAAAGAAAAAATAAATAAATAAAACCTAATCTAAAGGAAGAAAAGAGAACAACTAAACTAAATATGATATTTATACCTAATTATGATGTTAGCGCCTTTCAATTTAAGCTCTGGAGCTCAATATCTCTGTCTGTAGCAAGTTGGCATAAGTGGGAGGAAGTTACAGCAAGTGAAAAGAAAGATCCAGTTGTAAAAAGCTTGACAGGTACTAAAATGGCACTTGACAGAGAATAAAACAACATCGTTTTACCCCCCACATTTAAGTCTTAGATCATGCAAAACGTGGGTTTAGTATTATAAAATGGTTGGGTGATAACTACCATCATTTTACTCCTAATTTCAAACTTTTTACTACATTTTCTTTGATTTTATCTTCTTTTAAGCTCCAATTTATAAAGTAAACAATTACAAACATAAATCAAACAATGTAACATCAATTTAGAGCAAATGTGCATCAAATTAAATTAGAAAACATTTTGAATTATGCACTTATCATTAACCCATTTATATATCCCATTTATGACTTACTAATCAATCTTAAATTTCTTAATCTTGTAATTCTCTTTGGGAATAATGCTAGCAAAAAAGGTTGTAACCAAATTATACTACTACCTTAGTTTTTAAAACAAAAAAAAACAATCAAAATAAACCGTAACCCTTTCTAGAATTATCATCTAACATTAGGTACTCAATTCCTAAAGGAACTCTTAAGTTGCTAAAAAACAAAACATAAGCAAATCAAGCAAACAATTATGAGAAACCTAGGTATGTCACATAAAATATATTGAAGCCCATAGAAAATTAAAAAGATGAAAGCAAAATAAACAATAATTACATAACAAACCACTAGACAAAACCCCTCATCTTAGACCTAAGTAGTAAGAAGATAAAGAGACAATGAAAGCTTGATAGGTAATAAGTGTTATCCTTCCATATGATTATTTCAAAAAGTGTGCAAGGAAAAGGGGATGAAGAAGGCATAATTTTTTTAAAAATTAATTAAGAAAGCATAATTGAAAAAAGATAAGAACATGAATACATCTATTTCTGGATGTCATTACTTAATAATATGCTCATGTTGGTTAAGATAAAGGTGAAGTAAGACAACTAATACCAACTAATAAAGAAAGACAATTGACAATTAAAGAACATGGACCCAATAAATCTACTTCTCTCTAGTTATGGTGGCGATTAGACTAAGGGTTCCTTTCTTCCTTTCTTTTTTAATGATTTTCCTCATCTGTCATTTCCCCTCTCCTATCTATCTTGTTTTATTTTATTTATGACTTACTAATCAATCTTAAATTTCTTACTCTTGTAATTCTCTTTAGGACTAATGTCAAAAAAAGAGGTTGTAGCCAATTTAAACTACCATCTCAATTGTTAAAACAAAACACAAAAATCATAATAAACCCCAACCCTTGGTAGAATTATTGCCAGACACTGTACTCACTTCCCAGAGGAACTCTTAAGTTGTGAAAAACCAAAATTCAAGAAAATTAGACAAACAATTATGAGAAAGCTATGTATGTCACATAAATTTTATTGAAACTTATAAAAAACTAAAAAAATGAAACAAAATAAACCATAATTAGTTAACAAACCAATAGACAAAACCCCTCATCGTGGACTTAAGTAGCAGAAAGACAAAGAGTCAATGCAAGCTTGATAGCTTGAAAGCATAATTTTTATTAAAAGAATTAACAAAAGATAAGAACATGAATACATCTATTTCTGAATGTCATTATCAAACAATATGCTCATGTTGGTTAAGATAAAAGGAGAAACAAAACAATTAATACCAACTAATAAAGAGAGACTATTAACAAGGAAAGAACATGGACCCAATAAATTTGCTTCTCTCTAGTTATGGTGGTGATTAGACTCAGGGCTCCTTTTTTCCTTCCTTTTTTTTTCCTCATCTGTCATTTTCCCCTCCCCTATCTATCTTGTTTTATTCTAAGGTTATAAATTTTTAAAGGAAACTCCCAAAATAGCCCCTCACTTAGTTTTATTTTTGTTAGCTTTATAAGTGTTTTTAACCTATAATAATTTCTAATTTGAAGATGTATCAGTTCTTCGCTCTTAAAAAAATTCATTTTGAAATTAAGTATGAACCTAAGTTTCAAATAAATAAGGATATTGACATTGCATATCATCTTCAACCTTGTTTCAACTCTTAATAGATTTGCTTCCTCATCCTATGTACAATTCCACTCCCCCTATGAGCAATTAGACCCCCAAATTATACCTTAAAATACTAATCTCTCCTAGTACTCTAAATGCAAAGTTTGTTGTAATGAACAAATAAATAAAGACCAGATCTATTAAAGCATAAACTATAAAATCAAATAAGAAAACCATACCCGATATCACATCACTAGCTACTAGTACCTTCTCTCTAATCACGTGGTAGACCCTAGCCTAAGTTTAGCCGTGACTCGTCTGTGTTTCCCTAGCACCTGCATTACTCCCACATCCCTCGTTATTTGTACCTCTACCTCTACTTCTACCAATTCATCTATAATTCCCCCCCCCCTTCCAATGCTTTTAGTTAAAGTGACACCTACTATTTCACTACTAGAGCCCCTCTGCAAATTAGGAAAATCTCTCTAAAAATGATCTCGACCTTTATAAGCATGACAAGTCTTCCCTGTACCCATGAGTCTCAAACATGGTCCAATGTACTACCTCCCACATGTAGTATAACCTTGCTTTAAACTTGTCCCCCTATTATAAGATTCTTTGAATCTCTAACTGAATCCCCTATTTGATTCAATAGTAAGTGCATTAAAGGAACTATGACCATTTAGACCCCTTTCAAAGCTACTTGGTCTAATGACTTTTAAAGAAGTACCTTCCCTAAAAACAATGCCACTCCTTTGAGAACCTCATCATCAGCTAAAGATAAGTAACCACTTGTCCCTTTGGATGACCAGCTTGACTCCAGTATATAGTCGAATTGCTTTCTCTTCATTTATTACCTTCTTTTCCCTTAGTTTAGGACTTCCTCCACTCTAGTGCTTAGCTAAAAATGCATAGGGCATCTCTAAGACTCAAGATATCCTGACACCTATTTCATGGACAGGTGCTTAGAAAAATGAAATCATAATCTCATAAAACATGCATATATCATCACAATCTGGCTGTTGAATATATCCTATCTTAGATAAGCTATTAATTCACTATGTCTTTTTATTGCGTTTGGTCACATACAAATTTAGCTCAAATTAATCTATCTTTCAAAGTACAATTTAACAATTAATTCAAGACCAACATTCGACACGCGTACTGGTCAAATCAAATAATAAAGTGGAGTACATTTAAGACCTTGAGTATCGATCTCACGAGAAAGTTTATAGGATGTAAGTACTTGGTTAATTGGATTACAATAATCTAGAGAACACTCAACTTTA